>PVKU01006056.1:0-110339 GCA_004027475.1 Anoura caudifer
GGTTATAGATATGTTAAATGACCATTCTGGGGGTTATCTGCAAAACCATTGCTATGCAAAACAACTCAATGGCCCTGCTCCATTTGTCCCTTCCCCCAACTCATACCTGTGGGGGAGGGGGTGAGGACATCTTATATGTCCCTCTAATATTCCCTGGACACCGTGAGTTCTGGGCCCCATTCCAACTCCCTTTTGGGGCTCCCCTCTTGGCTGCACCCTGTTACACAGGGACCTGTGTAACCGGCTCAACCACTTTTGCCTTTTCATTTGCTAATATCCTTCTTCTGTGATGTGATTAGGTGCATTGGCTCCTTTTGTTGTAACCTGGGGATAGGGAGTGAGGACCATCTTGTAATGTGAGGAGCTATAGAATAAAGGCCTGTCATGGCGGAGGCCACGACTTTTGCTCCCCTTGAGAGAAAAGCCATGCTGTCATCCTTTTTCCTCCACCGGACTCAGTAGTCCGTGTGTATGTTTTATTTCATCCATAATGACGCAAACACTGCTGGCCGGTGTCTGCATCAATAATTCATAGATTTCTTAAGTATATGATTCGGGAGTATCATGCAACTACACTTTAGTTTCATATTACTTAACCTACACATAAATTTTTACAGGTAGTTCTGTTTTACCTACCTCTCAATTATAATTTGATTAATGTCTCTTCTGTGATTGGATTATATTAGAAAAAGACCTTCAATAAATGCAAGACTTTTTAAAAATCATAATATATTTACAAAGTTTTCAATGAATATCTGGATCATTATTTTATAGTTTAAAGGATGGGAAATAGGTAGCAGGTTGAACAAGGAAGACACTGTTTTTCTTTTTTCTTATCACCTTCTTGATCTCTGAACAACTGTGAAGCCTTTCTAAATCAGTCTTTGCTATATGATCCTACCACAGAGAGTTCTAACAAGAAGAATAAGAAATTTTAAATGAATCGTTTCACCAGTGTTCCCTGGAGGGCTGTTTGGAAGAACCAGGAAGAAAAAGGAGCTAACATTCCTACCCTTACATTTGAGGTTTGTTTCTATGAGGATCGTTATGCTATAAAGTAAGTAACACGTGGGTAGTGGCAAAGTGGTAGGGCAAGCAGTAGCTACGTA
This sequence comes from Anoura caudifer, assembly GCA_004027475.1. Taxonomy (NCBI): domain Eukaryota; kingdom Metazoa; phylum Chordata; class Mammalia; order Chiroptera; family Phyllostomidae; genus Anoura; species Anoura caudifer. The sequence goes on from PVKU01006056.1 coordinate 1,110, forward strand.
TCTATGGCCCTCTCCTGAGACAGGAGCTGTCACAGAAACACTGTAATCACAGACCAACTTTACAGACTAACTGTAAAAACTCCTGAAGCATAGACTTAATTCAAACACTACTGACCGTAAACATCAGCCACTCTGCAGAGTCCAGGGGCATACTCCCACCTAGGGATGGTAAAGTTTAATTTATGAGTTAGGCACACTAAGAGATTAACAGTAACAACCAATAATAAAGCAAAACAAGTGTAACAATGTATTATAATAAAAGTTATGTGATTGTGGCTTCTCTCTTTTGAAATATCTTCTTGTACTGTACTTACCTTTTCACTGAAAGGAAGCACTTTATGAGCACTCTTTGGCATATCCTAATTGCCAGCATCATTTTCACTCTTGTGCTTTGGGGCCATTATTTGGTGAAATAAGGGCTATTTGAACACAAGCGCTGCAACACCTTGACAGTGGATCTGATAACCAAGATGGGTGCTAAGTGACTTATGAGTGGGCAGCATATACCATGCAGATATGCTGAAGAAAGTGACAATTCAATATATCGGGTGGGACAGAGCGAGATGGCACAAGAGTCCATCACACTAGTCAGAACAGCCTGTAATTTAAAATTTATGAATTGTTTATTTCTGGAATTTTCCATCAATATGTTCAAACCACAGGCTACTGAACCACAGAAAGCAAAAGTGTAGACAAGAGGCGACAGCTATATACTAATAATCTTATTATGACATATCCTATTTGATAGGTAAATAGGTAGATATAAAACCTCTTTAAATTGCACCCTCAAATTAGCATAAGTCTCATGTGTTAAAAAATACAAAAGATTTTGTGTTGTTGAATTTTTATCATTCAAAAATGATAAAAATTATTTTATCATTATTAAAAGGGAGGGGTTTTCTCATATATTTTTTCCCCCTGCTTTTATATCATTTGGTCAATTTTGCTTTTATTTTCAGTCATTTGTCTCTTTCCAGACTTTGCTCTAATGCAGTGTCTGAGTTGCAGAGCTAAGAATACGAAGTAGTGTTTTCCCTCTATGGGGTCCAGTGAGCATTAAAAGGGGCAGGGTGCAATTGTGCAACTGAATGCTGTATCCATTTGTGATTCAAACTTGAAATCCAAGGCAGGAAATTTACCCAATACTTTCCACAGCAGCAGCACAATTTCATATGAGCACACTCGATCTATCACCATAAATAGCCTCTGATAACAAGGCTTGGGCTCTAAAAGTCATGCAAGATTTTTGGTGATAAGATGTCATTATTGAGCATAACACAAGATTTTATTGCTATGAACCACAATCATGCTTTTATTAAAGGAATACTTTCATCAAAAGTACATTGGCGGGTACAAAAACCAAAAATGTGGCAGCGTGAACAAACCTTTGTTCTGAACTCTCATTTATATTTTATTAGTACTTATTGGGTGCCTAACGTGAGCCAGGGACAATGCTAAACATTTCACATGCAATACTTTTTTATATCCTTACAGCACCCATATGAGCTCAGTAGTGTCATCTTCTTATATAGGCTAGGACACTGAGGCCCAAGGCTGTGCGACTAGACAGGAGTGGTGCCCGATCCGCCTCCACCAGCATTCTCTTAATGTCATTACATGCTTCCAGGCTTCCAGGTACCCCCTACTGTTTCCCAAAGAAGAGCTTTGTGCGGTGGCTGGCAATGAGCTTTGAATGGGCCTGTTTAACCCATTTCAGCCCTGAAGAGCTGTAAAAGGATTTATTCAAATCGAAAGGTTCCCATTTCTCACAACCTGAGAAAACTGGGATGTTCAGACGCAAACTGCAGGCTTAAACTACTCCAGCAAGAGCCTAAGCAGTCTGTTTTTCCTCCAGTGGAAAGGTAGGAAGATTTTGTGAAGCTAATAAAGATTAACCTTCAGAACCCTTCCCTTCTGTGGGCCTGAGAGGTGTTAAAGAGGAATTCATATATTTCTTCGTATTTGAAAATTTTCAAAGTTTTTTTTTTTTTAACTGCAACCAATTATCCAGTGTCCCTTCCCACTCCAACTTCCTTTCCATCATACTATCCTGTACACTTGGTGGCACTGAAGTAGCCGTGAGCACTTTGAATCCAGCTAAGGTAGATTGAAGATGAAAGTTCATTTAATATAGGTTCAGTGTGGCTTCCAGTGACTTCTGTATGCACATAGGTTTGCGCATCATTAATCATCCTGATGCGGGAATGGCTTCCAGGAATGGCTAAAGGATTATTCCACTGGCAGAAGGTACAGGGCCAAAGGTTCTGTGATTTAAGTGTATGAGCAGTGAAGAAATAAGGTTTGAAAATCCAGAACCAGAAACTAGTCCGTGGAAAATTCTTCCAATCATCAGACATACAAAATTCTCATTGATGACTGATCAAAACCGAAGTTTTCTCCTGCCAGAAATATGATCAATCATATACTATATACAATTATAAATGTATATTCTTAAAGAGTGGTCTAAAAAAGAATTTATCAGAATTTCTAAGTTTGTAGAGCACAAACCTGAAGCACCACCACAAAAAAAACAAGTATAGCACAACTATATGTAAAGTCACATATTTTATTAATTCCAGTGTACTAGAGCACATTCTAGGATATGTAATGTACTGGCCTGATGAAGATCAGCAGTTCCAGATGAAATGACAGGTAAAAATACTAGCAAGGCAACAAAAGGCCCTGAGGAAGCAAGTATCTATCACCAAATTCCTACCTGTATTTTTTCAATGCATATTGTATGAGTAATTTGATTACACAGTTGTGTAGCCCACTATAACATGGCATCAACTATTAATACATTTGACTTGCTCTTGTGTACTCTTCAATTTCAAATTACTTTACTATTTTTTCCAAATCATTGAGCATATCAAAAGTCAAATGTATCAAAAGGAAACTATCCAAGTAGAAGGCAAAACCATAAACCAAAAGAAAGTATTTATGATATTTGTTAGCTGTGTTTTATTATAACGTTTTGTGATTTATCATTCTGAATAAATGTTTGTTTTCATACTTAATTTTCTATTGGAGTTTCAGTTTTGGAAGATAAAAAACTTCTTGAAATGAGAGCAGATGATGGCTCCACAGTAGTGTGAACGGCTTCGATGCCACTGACCTACACACTTAAAATTGGTTAAGATAGTAGATTTTATATTATGTATTTTTATTACAATAATAAAAAGAAAGAGAACAAATAAGCGTAGGCTTGGCCCTCTGCTCTACCTGCCTGTGAAGACCTCCAGCCCTGATAAGTCTACCTCTAATTGTTCCTGAGTCATGAGGGGTTTCTCAGGTGTGTTCAAGGATAAGTCTGTCCATCTGTAGCAGAGTGCACATGAATTATTTCTATTCTGCTCTATCCATTATGCACTGAGAACCAACATTCCCTATTGGAACCTAAAGTAATGGATTCAAGATATCAAAGTAAAATTGAGAATAAATCATCTCCTTTTGGTTTTGCCTATTATTAAGGGTATATCAAAATTACGATTATCCTTCCTCAGTACTTCAGAGAGATTTTAGTAAAATATTTCTTTTTGTTTTATTTTTGATTGCAATCCCTCAGTCTTTGCCCCAAACCTCTCTATCCTGTATTCAGGCACACTGAACTAATCACTATGCTATAACCAAAATTACTTCTCCCTTCATTCTCTATGTGATGAGTCTTGTAAGCCTGATTCTCCCCTCCCTTGGGATGAGATCTGTCTGATATTCAGCTAGTATACACCACTGTGGTCATGTGATTAAATAAATTCTGAAACAATCTTCACGGGTTGCATATGGCCTCTGTTCTGTGTGCCTGAGTGTGGGCTGTCGTTCTGTAGCCTACCTAGGCCCTCCCCCAGGTTCCCTCAAACCTGACACTATTCCACCAACTAGGAGTTAGTGTATGGCACGGTCAGGGCTTGCAGGACCTCAGTTTCCCCCTTCCAGGCCAAAGTTCTGATTGGTGAATGCTCTGTCTTACTGGTTGTTAAATATTTTGAATTTATTCCTGGATGAGATATTCCCCTAGCTGGCTCCTTGGTCTCTTAGTGAATGCCCTATTATTCATCAAACATGCCCTACTTCATTAGTCATCAGGAGAAAGCAAATTAAAACTACAGTGAGATACCACTATGAATCCTACAGAAGGACTAAAATGAAAAAGAAAATACCAAAAGCTGACAAGAATATAGAGCTATTGCAATTCTCATACACTGCTGGTGGGGGTACAACTGTTTTTGGGAAACTGGTTGGCGATATTTACTACTTCTGAACATGTGTGTGTGGGCATAGCCCATGACCCAAATATTCTATTCTAGGTGGTAAACTTATCTCTCTTGCCGCACTCCTGTTCCTCACATTTTGATAGACATTTACCCAGGCTCACTATTTGCCTACAAGGAAACTGCAGATGCTGGTCACCTTCTTTTATAAGATTTACAGTAGGAAAGTGTTTTTGATGTGCACAGTGGTAGCTCAATCCCAGTGCCTCATAGGCATTCCTGTAATGCAGATCTCCTATATCAAGAGGGATTTTCCACCACCTCCCCTGACTGGTTTTCTGGTTTAATAAACTTTACAAATGCAAGCAACCAGTACGGATTACTGCCAAAGCTTTTTTTTTCCTATACTCCACTTCCCTTTATCAACCATGATCCAATGTCTAGTCCTGGTTGCTCTGTCTCTTTCTGGAAGACAAAACAAAACAGGGAAAAGCATTTGAGTCACCTTAAAAAGCAGAATTCACACATTAGATGGGTACCTGAACATTTTTTTTGGATGATAAAGCCAGAATAAATGTGTAACCTAGCTATTTTTATCAATCCAGCTTAGCTTCCTCATCTTTGGTAAAAACACATCCCAGATTTTCACATTAGCTTTTCTGAAAATCATAGATTTTAGTAGTAGGTTCCACTTTCCTCTAGAATTTGAGGAAGCTGCATCGAGTGGTCCAAGCCAGACAGTATTTGGAACCAGAGATCTTTCCTTTTTTAAACTATGCTGCCAAAGGTCACAAATTTCCATCTTATAAATTTATATATTCCCTGGTAATGTTTGATCCAGCTATTTCATTTTTGCTTCATTATAATTTGTATTGCTACTGCTGGAAATTCTTATGGAATCCCTAGGTTTTTCTAGAATCTGACTCATAGTTTCTTCTAGAAAAAAACCTTTAATTTATTCCATCTGCCTTTATGATACACTAGCATGTATTATTCTTGTCCTTGCTCTTCACACATTTGTAATAAAGCATTTTTCCAGGTGAGACCCAAAGAGTTCTTTCCCTGCCAACTCTCCCAAAACATATTTGCAAGCTGTCTATCCAACTAAAATTTAGCCTGCTTTTTGCATAGAGTTGGATTATTACTGGGCAATATTTCCCCCCTTTCTTTTTTCATCTATTGAGGCTGTGTGACTACTTCAGGCCAACAAAATGTGAACAGAAGATGTGAGCATGACTTCTAGGCCAAAGAGCTTAAAATGTAGGGGCACCTTCTCCATGATATTTTTAAAAATCTTCTTTACTAACTGAGTCAGAAAACACTGAAGTCCTTAATAATAATATAGCCATGAGGTAAAAGGACCCCAAGTCTCTGAATTATTATATTTAGGAAACATTTCCCTACCTGAAACACCTGCACTGGATTATTATGAAAAGGAGAGATAAATTTCTATTGTGATAAGTGTTGAAATTTTGGACTTTATTTGTTATAGTTCCTAACTTGACTCCAACTACATTAGGTTTCCAGACCCATTCTACCTTTTATTTTTTGTTCTAGCCAATATCTGGGGTGGTTCCAGTAAGGTGCTTGTGTCAGAGATGCAAGACACAATTTTCTCAACAGCCTCAATCCAGCCCTGGAAATTTTCTATCTCTTCTTTTCAAGCCAGCACTCTATTTGATCTAACTTAAAGCACTATTTCCAATGTGACATACTTTCAAAATAGAAGCAACTAGCTTCCCAAAGACCAAAGGCTGACCAAGTCCTTTCTGATTTAGATTTTTTATTTCACCATTCCTCCTTCATTGCTCAGGGGATGCCTCCCCACAACCATACCAAGCCAGGAGGATAATCTCTTAATCAGATTAAAACAGCTTCAAACCCTACTAGCAACTACAGACTTAATTTCCACTGAGAGCCAAAAAAGAGTCTCTCCCTTGCCTTTAGTAATTTGAATATTTGGCAGTAACCCAGCTGTTTAGATATTCAGGTGAGCACTTTTCACTTATGATGGTTAGAAGGAACTATAATTAATGCCCCGAAGGTATTAACACCAAACCAATCCCTTTCTGCAAGCCAGTCAAACCCAGACATGTCAGGGAGAAGAAAGCTGCCTGGACATGTTAGCCATGACAAAAACAACTTTCCATACATAACTTTCAGAGTGAAGTGTGATATTGGCTTCAACTCTAAGGCATGACCGTGTTCCCATACTTTACTTTCAGAAATCTGATCTCACTGTTTGATATCAGAGTTGGTACGCTGGTAACGCCATTGGAAATTTCCCACCAGCCAACTGTGCCTGTAAAGGACATGGGGTTCAAATAAAATCTTACAAGCTTTGATTATCATCCTGTGCTTGTGCCACACAGCTGCCCTCCCCCGTTTGTCAGCCCTCCAAAGAGACAGAGTGGCCTCCATTAGGCAAAAGCGACGCCACAACAGTTATGACAGGAAGGAAGAGACATTCGTCACCAGAATAATTTAACAAATGATTCACAACAGACTGATGGCATAACTCATGTTCTCAGGCCAAGAACAAGAATTACATGGTTTGTTTTAAGACAGCAGAAGAGTAAAAAACAGATTGAAAAACATATGATACCTCCTCCAGCTCAAAGCTCTGCAAACAGCGATGGCATTTGCGAAGTTCTGCCTGTCTTCTTAAATGTGGTTTCAGTTTTAATGTGTTGACATCTTTCTCTGCGTGCAGAATTAAATGGAAGAACAACAAGTTTGTGCTTTTTTTAAAAAATTTTACTACAGGATGAGAAGAATAGGAAAAGAACCCAGCAATCTGTGTTGATTTTGAACAGCTAGCCACTGTGAAAGGACACTACAATGCAGTTTCTTTCAGTAACTCCAAATTAGCATAATGAACACACGCTTATCCCTTGAGCCATTAAGTTGGTATAAGACAGAGGAGACGCAGTAGCCACAGTGTCTCCTTGTGTTCTACTCTGAAGCACAGGCAAATGAAGCAAACAAATGAGAGGACTGGAAAGAATTTTCTTTTCCAAAACAAATGGTAAAAGACCTGATGGAGTGCCAAACTTCACAGAACCGCACAAAGAACTGGAGCTTCAAACTGTAATCTTAAAAATGGTGGAGTAAAAAATTAAGGGGCTCTAACATGAAACAAATTTAGGAAGAAAGAGAAAGAAAAGCCATGCCAAAAAACGGTACTGATTAGGAAGTTGGCAATTTAATTTCTTCAGGAGAATAAATCTCCAACATGAATTAATTTGCTTCATGCTGAGTCCTGCTGGTTTTTCTTCTTTCCTCAATCACTGTTTATTTCACGAAACCAGCATTCACCTATCTTTTTTGATTCTTTAATTTGAGGAGGATTTTCCTTTCACAAAGCAGTTAGCACAGCTAAGCTCTGCTCTGCATGTAATGTGTAAACACGTTACAATGGCCTGCCTAGGTGTGAGGACTATTTCATCTTGGAGACATTGTTTAGATTTCTACTTCCCCTCAAGCGAAATCTCTCCATGACATTCCTGAATCTACTTCCCACCATGTGCATCTTTCATTGACATTTACCAATGCACAGGCTCTGATGCAAAATCAGGACAACAGTATTCAAACTGTGACATATAGATATTCTCATTTCTAAAGGAGAAGTGAGTCATGAACTATAGCTGATGGAATCTGTAAATAAGACACAAAATGGCATTTTAAAACAAAAACTGGCTCTGGTTTCTTTGTTACTAACATCTCTGTGGATATCCAAACCCTTCTAAGCTCTAATTTTATGCACAAAGGTCAGTATAACAGCCAGGCTTATCAGGATTCAAAGCTATGACATTTTTAAAAAACAAGGCTAGTATCTCAATGGATTTTTTTAGCAGAATATTTAAATAGATATTATTTGAAAATATGGTACAAGTATTTAGAAATAAACAACTGAAGATCCCCTAAGAAGTGCCACATAGTTTGTTTTCCACTTTGCCTCAAGGACAAGCGTGACACATCCAGCCTTTTCCTTTTATCTTTATTTCAGCTCCTTTACTGCTTCTGATTAGTAGCCTCAATTGAGACTCATTGCTCATCATGAAGGCTGCTAATGTTGTGAGCCTGAATGTGTTAGGATGGAATATTCCTTCTTCCAAGACCCAAGGCCAGGGTTTTTCCACCCCCTAGTCCATTTTACCCAGAGTCTAGATAATGATGGACATGTTTTTCAAACTGATAATTGTGTTTTCCATTTTTTAGAATAAAATATTCCTTTATTGTGTTCTATGTAATGATTATGTAGTTTTTAAATTCGATAGCAAGCTATTGAACTGCCTCAATTTGAGCCAAGGCACTTTCTTATCAAAACCCATCACAAGAGAGATAGAATCATCAAACCAAAGATTCATATAGATCTTCACAATGAACTTTAGCCATAAGATAACCTCTCAGATTACTAGTCTATTGTGATTACACTTGTATTTTGCATTCACATGCTTCGTCACTTTAGAGACATGAAAATGCTGTTCATTGTTGCTAGGAGATGGGTGACTATAGCAACAGCGTGGGACAAAGCCAGATGGAGTGCTTTAAGCACAGTCAGGTTTAGTCTCCGTTTTGATCTCCAAATGACTCCGTGGCAGTCCTGAGCAAGGAAGCCCAAAATCACTGCCTCGTCAGCTTGTTTCAAAAGACATGCCACATGGTTTCCCCTTGCATGTTGGTTCTCACATTTAACAAGTGTCTTTTTGGTACTTAACTATACACCATGAGGTTGTCTAAAAAGAAAAAACCTGGATAACAAGGCAGATTATCACTATTTAACTGTGTTTTCATACTGTTATTAATTTAGTTCAGATCTAGTGCCATATGCTTCCCTTCATCATTCCACTGAACTCCTAGTGACTTTCGTGGAGGTTCCATGCAAAGAATGAGGGCACCATATGGTTTTAATAGTGGTTTGTTCATTCCTCAAAGATTTATGGCATTTTAAAGTCATTAATCATTATCGATAAGACACCCTTTAAGGTCTTCAAAAGGGAGTATTTTCACTGATTTAAAGGAGTTTTCAGGCACACAGCTACATCTAGTATAAAAAATGCCTAAAGCATTTTTCTTTAAAAACTTGGAGTAAAGAGAAATGTATTGAAAGCAGCAAGTTACAGTCATTAATGGTCATAGTGATAAAACTACTTTCTAAAAATAATTTGCTTATTGGACCATGAATGTCTTAATTGATTTATCCAGCATTTTTATCATATCACTCCTCCTCAGAGAACTGTGACTCCCTATTACCCACCACATCAAATCCAGACTCCTGGGTCTGGACCTCCTCTACTCCACCAGTCCACCCAGCAGAATCTATTCCCCTACATACATCTTTCTTCTGATCAGATTAGAGGAATAGTATCGTTATTTCTCCTTCTCCACCCCTACACCTGTGACTATTTACACAGATTATCTCTATTTCTATTCCCACATCTTTGCTGCTGCCATTTCATGAAATGTCTTCTCCATCTTGAATATTCATTTTGGTTCAAATATTGATTTAGTGCCTACTATGTGTCAGCCCCATGCTAGGTGGTTGTATCTAAAGAAAAGCAGAATGAGAGCTCCACACCAACAAATGAAAGCAATAAATCCTTAAAAACTGATGATAGATGTAACTTTTGAGGTGTTCACTATACGCAGGACTCATTGAGACACTATTCCTTATTTAATGATCAGAATATTTTTATTACCATTTCCAGCTAACAGATGAAAGACCTCAGGCTTTGTTCAAATGGTAAAGGGTAAAAGATATGCCCAAAGTCAGAGAGCCAGTTAGCAGTAAAACAGACCAGAACCTAGGTCTGTCTCTTTTCAAAAATGATTCACACACTACTGTTCTGACACAATGAGAAACATAAACATATAAATGTGTCTTTTTCAAGGATAGGAACAACTAGGGAAGAGCAAGATCAGCTACATGAGGGAGGGTCAAAGAAGAGTTCCTAGGATTTAGGAAGGGGTTAACTTAATGAGAAGTCTGACAGTGAATGTAGGAGGTGAAGAACATTTTTGGAAAGGGGTTGAAATTAGAATTTTAAATCCTTTCAGCTCCTTTTAATAGCATTCTACTCAATTAGCCCATTTCCTTTTTTCAGATTCTTAACTACTTTGCAGTAGTGCCTCCATTTCCATTCTTCAAACTGCATGCCCAGTGCCTCTCTCTTCTATCATGTCACTCTGTACTTTCATCCTCACGCATCTCCTTCTCCTTTAAATTCTGATAGTACTTTTGTGGCAGGCCCCTTAGGCCTTGCTTAGCTGTCTTGTGCTGCTCACAATTTTCTGGATCATTCAAAGGTTGAGGGCAGGAGTCACAGCATTTATCTATTTTGTATCTTCCAAAGCACCTGGAGCTGTCAGGAACACAGCAGATGATCTGGAGACAAGTCTTCACATCTGTATTGGTTTATAGTTCATGAATTCTTTCATTTATGCCGTCTTCTTAGATCCTTACAATAACCCAGTAAAGTAGGCTGGCTTGCTCTTTTTAATTCTTATTTTGCAGATTAAAGGAAACTATAATTCAGACTAGTTCATTGTAAAACACAGAATCAGCCTGGTAGTAAATAAATGATAGGTCCAGGAAAAGAATCTAAGAACTCTCTCCACTACCCAGTTCTTAAATCAGAGGATAATTAATAAAGTTCTATGTTTAACAGATGTACCAAGTTTCATATCCATGTTATCGCTACCAAGCCTATGATATAATTCTCTCTGTCTTTATATAAATGTCCAGTTTTATGCCAGAGAGGGGAGCTGCAAAATATTTTATTTAAGCCATTCAACCATTTGATAGTTGAACCAAGAGCAGAGGGATTTTGAAAATGTGCATAAAGAAGCATGGTGGCTACTCCTGTCCACATGAGATTCCTGGAAATACCAGCTTAACAAGCCTCATACTGACTGTAAACAGCAGGTGGGTATTTCCCAGCCATCTGCTGACTTCCCCTGTTGAGAGCCCTTGAGAAAGTCGCTAATGTGGTGGTGAACAGGATAAATGGTCTTGCTCATCAATCAAAGGCTGCGGGAAAGTGACCAAACTTGACTGTCCCTGCTGAAGGCCGGGCACACTGTCAAAGCCCAGAGGGAGAGTAAAATGTCTGCTGTACTCAACGCAAGCTTGTTTTCCACAAAATGGAAAGATCCTCGGCCAGTGGCCCTAGGACTGTGTATACATATCCCACATGAAGGAACCCTAAGTGAGAAGTGAGCCCTTGACAGGGTCTCCGGGGCAGAGCAAAGTTTTGTCTCATCAAAAGTCAAATCTAAAAACCTCTACCCATTTTTAATTCATGCGCCCTCAGGTAAACATGTTACAAAGCATTTACTAAGTCTCAGAGGGCTTCTTGGATCTTCTATCTGGTTAGCTTTTCTGTCCCCAGGCCCTTCGGTAATTCTCCAACAACTACCACTGGGATCGAATTCAAAGGAGGTGTGTGAGCTCCACTCACCAGTGGTTCTGTTTAGAACATCGAGGCTGGCAGCTTCTAAGTGAGTCTGCATTTAACAGCCCCTGATTCCCTTCCTTCCCTCCTCCACATTATTCTCCATGTGCTGTTCTCCCTACTGCAGGTCATGGCTTTAAAAGAAGGGACTTGTCATTTTATAAAAAAAATTACTCCACTGCTCCCTCCCCAGAACACGGCACTCTACTTTACATATAATAGATGATCAATAAAAGGGACGTAAATAATATTTATTGAAGGCAAAGCACTATGTTCAATTGAAGAAAAAAACAGAATTAGTAAAAAAAGTATGGAAAATATTCAATCTCACTAGCAAATGAACAAAAAAGCTATACACCACTAACTCCTTTATACTTGACAAAGGTCTTTAAAAATATCTTTTCCTTTTTAAAAACATTTCTTTATGTTATATAATAAGATTTCCCAGGGGTCCACACAAGAGTACTATGACCCAGGGTGGTCAGAGTCCCTTTGTAAGTAAATTTCCAGAAGTTATTCACTTCTGATCAAATTCTTAATAACATACTGTTCTCTGCTTTATGACCAAATACTCTCCCCTGGGATCTGGATTCTTATCCTTGACTTTGTCATAACGGTTTTCCAACTTTCCCCTGTTCTGATCTCTTATTTTAAAATGTATGTATGTATGTATGTATTTTAATTTAAATTATATTTATTGTTTATGCTATCACAGTTGTCCCAAATTTCCCCCTTTGACCCCCTCCACTCACACCCCCACACACTCCCTCAGACAATCCCCATACTGCTGTCCACATCCATGGGTCATGCATACATATTCATTGGTTACTGTATTCCCTATGCTGTCCTTTACATCCCCATGACTATTCTGTAACAATCAATTTGTACTTCTAAATCTCTTCACCTTTTTTGCCCTTCCCCTAAACCCTCTCCTATCTGACAACCATCCAAATGTTCTCTGTTTCTATTATTCTATCTCAGTTCTGCTTGTTCACCTATTTTGTTTTTTAGGTTCAATTATTGATAGATATGTATATATTGTCTTCTTCTTCTTCTTCTTCTTCTTCTTCTTCTTCTTCTTCTTCTTCTTCTTCAAGAAGACCCTTTAACATAATACTGGTTTAGTGTGATGAACTCCATTAGCTTTTTTATCTGTCCCTCAATTCTAAATGATAGCTTTGCTGGACAGAGTAATCTTGGCTGTAGGTCCTTGCTTTTTATCACTTTAGATATGTCTTGCTGTTCCCTTCTAGCCAACAAATTTCTTTTGAGAAATCATCTGACAGTCTTATGGGAGTTCCCTTGTAACTAGCAGCTTTTCTCTTGCTGTTTTTAAGATTCTCTCTTTGTCTTTAACATTTGGCATCTTAATTATGACATGCCTTGGTGTGGGCTTCTTTGAGTTCATCTTGTTTGGGACTTTCAGCAATTCCTGGATTTGTATGTCTATTTGCTTCACCAAGTTAGGGAAGTTATCTGTCATTACTCTTTCAAATAGGTTTTCAAATTTCCTGCTCCTCTCTCTTTCCTTCTGGCACCCCCATGAAGCAAATGTTGCTATGCTTGAACTTTTCCCTGAGGCTCTCTACGCTATCCTCATTTTTGGGGATTCTTTTTTTTCTTGCTATTCTGACTGGATGTTTTGTTGTTGTTGTTTGTTTGTTTGTTTGCTTGCTTGCTTCCTTATATTCCAAATCACTGATTTGATTCTTGGGTTCATCCACTGTACTGTTGTTTCCCTGTAAATTGTTCTTCATTTCACTTAGCATATCCTTCATTTCTGACTAGTTCCTTTTTATGGTTTCCATGTCCTTTTTTATGCTGTTGAAGTTCTGAGTTCATCTGCTCTTCCCCTAAATTCAATGAGCAGCCTTATAACTAGTGTTTCGAACTCTGCATCTACTAGATTGCTTGTCTCCTTTTTCTTTAGGGTTTTTTTTTTTTTTTCTGGAGTTTTGTTCTGTTCTTATGTTTGGGCCATGTGTCTTTATCGCCTCTATGTCTGTTTCTATGTATTAGATGGAGCTGCTATGACTCCCAGGCTTAGTAGAGTGGCGTAATGTAGTAGGTGTCCTATAGGGTGCAGTGGTACAGCCTCCCCTATCAGCCAAGCTGGATATCTGAGGTGTGCCCACCATGTGAGCTGTGTACACCCTCCTCCTGTAGTGAGCTTTAATCGCTATTGGCAGGTCAATGGGAGGGATTTACCCAAGCCAATCTGCTGGGAGAACTGGCTATGATCACTAAACACCAACCTCCAACCACCATGGAGGATCAGCTGTGCATGGGCCCAGTTCACAGAGCAGGACTTACTTCAGCAGGGCTCTGATGCCCACTGAATCCACCCCTTGAGTGTGTTGCTGGTGGAAGTAGTTGGGTGGTGGTGCTCTAATATGGTCTGTGGCTGTCCATGAGGCACACAGTCTCTGGGGCTTCCTGGGAGGTGCAGGCCAAGGTCAGCCACTGCCTGTGTTCTGTCCAGAATCACCCAGCATAAGCTTCAAAGTGATGTGCAGATGGCTGTTACTTGTACTGGCTCAGAGGTGCCCAAGCGAGGCTAAGCTGTGAGTCAAGGCCAGCTTTGTTAGAGCCAGGCCTGTGGCCACTTTTCAAGAGGTATGGGGTTCCCTGAGGCCAGATGTTGCTTGTTTGAAAAGGTTTAGGAAACTCTAAAGCATGAGCTAAGCCTTTGTAAGGAAAAGCCACTGGAAAAAGCTTTGGTGGGGCCCAAAAGTTGGGTGGGAGCAGAGCCTCACGGAATCACTAGGGTGGGGCAAACAACATGATCCAGGTTGATGGAGTCTCAGATACAGTGCCTGCCTGCCTGCCTGCCTGCCAGCTCTGTGGGGGTGGGTGGGGGCTCAGAAAAAGAAAAATGACCTCTGCCAGTGCTTTTGTCCAGGAGGAAGCTGTCCCCCAGCTCTCACCCTTCATTCCTCCCCATATGCCTCTGGTGCCTTTCAAGCTGCTGCCCCAGTGCTGTAGCTCAGACGGAGTGAATCTGAGTAAGCCTGTGTGTGGGCCCTTTAAATGGAACTGCCTCTAAATCCAGCATTTTTTGTTTTCCGCAGTCTCAGTTTCCACTAGTTACAACCAGAAGTTATGGGGACTTATCTTCCTGGCACTGGAATCCTGGGCTGGGCATACAGGTGTAGGGCTGGGACCCCTCGCTCCTGAGCTATCCCTCCTGATTTTTATACACCACATATAGATGTGGGACCAGCCCGTTCTGTGTCCTACCAGTCTCAGTGTGGCTTCTTCTTTAATTCAGTAGTTGTGGGACTTCTATTCTGCTTGATTTCTAGTGTTACTGAATGATGGTTGTTCTGTAGTTTAGTTGTAAGTTTGATGAGGTTGTGTGATGAGGCAAGCTATGTTTACCTAGGCCACCATCTTAACTTCTGTTCTGACCTCTTTTAATCCCAGTGATGACTTCTTACTCTGCTTTGGATCCCTCAGCCATCCAGTCCACCACAACTGCACCACAGCACACGAGAGTTTAGAGCCAGCCTTTGTCCACCCCCTGCTCCACCCTATTGCAGTGCATTACCCTCTAACAGCCATCGCAGCCATCTCAGTGCTCTCATCACTCCCAGCTTTTAGTATGATTCCATACTGACTGACAATCTTGATTTTTGTCTGCCATGCTAAGAAAAAATTAACTTGGATGTAATTTTTTAATGTTTTTAAAACACCAGAACAATTCTGTTTTTTTTTTTTTTATTTTGGGGTTTTGGGGGTTTTTTTTAGTCAATGTTTCCCAGTTTTTGGAAGAGCTTTGGAGGAGAAGCTGAAAATCCATTCTCTATCTGCACATCCGTTATTAGCAGAGATGCATTATCTTGCCTCGTGAACACTTCAATTAGTTTTCAAAGTATCTCTTTCTTACACTGTCTTCTCTGCATTTCTTTTCCATAAAGAATACATTATTTTCTTCCCTGATAGGCCATGGCAGTAAGAAATGAGATGAAAGAAGCATACACAGTATGCATCTATGTTACTTTGCAAATTATTGAACATTCTTCTCCCTGAGTTCTCTTTCTTGGGGTTTCAAGCTGTTATAAATGTTACTTTCCATAGACTACTAAGGATTCTCTTCTCTTTAAAGGGACCTGAACACTTCTAGGTCTGTTGAAGTCTATTTTTTAAAAGATAGTAGGATATTTTGTCATGACATTTTAAAATACACTTTAATGGAACCAATTGTTAGAGTGGCATGAATCAATTTCATAAATTACATTGTTGGAGCTTCAATTTTATTTATGCCAAATTGAAAACATAAATAATACATATAGGTGAATAGTTAGAATACCCAAGAGCACATACCACCGTTATATGCAAAGATGAATTAAGCCCTGAGAAAATCCCTATATATTTTCAATTTTCTGGTCATTGTAGGCAGAGAGGATTCTTCAAGGCAAGTAATCATAGAGAAAATAGGCAAAGCAAAACATCTGTATTATCTTCATATTAGATAGAATAATCGAGTTAAAATATACTTCTTACTGTTTTTGTAGATTAGTATTTCTGAGGAAAAAATTAATAAATAATGCCCCTATACTGGGGGGTGGGCTGGGATGGGAGTAAAAGGCAGAAAACTGTACTTGAACAACAATTAAAATACACAAACAAACAAACAAACAAATATAATGCTCCTATAGCACACACCCAAAGAAAACATGTTTTTAAATTTGCAAGTTTATATTATTATTATTATTATTATTATTAAAGATTTAATGGAATTTCTTAAAGAATTTGGAAAAACAAACTTTTTAAACTTTTTTAAACCTGATGTAGGAAATGGACTTTCTAGCAAAAAAAAAAAAAAAATAGAGTTTCAAATAGGCCTTGTTTTATACAGATGACTTTGATTTAAAAAACCAGTCAGTATATTTGTTGTCCTCAGTGAGATTTGTTTTTTAATTCCCTTCGTCATAGTGCTTAGGCATTCTTACTGTTGAGAGTTCCAAAATGATCATTTCCTGAGAAGATGAGCTTGGCAAACAAGTAACTAAGTCAGTTTTTATTCTGCAAATTGATAGTAAAGTAATAGTTTCTATTTACCACATGATTATCTCTTTATTTCTCAATAAAATTTAAAAGTGGACAGATTCACTCAGTAAAGCATTAAAATACATTCTCAAATGAATCTGCAGTTACAGTTGAGAAGAAACACAAAAGTAGTCTTTTTAACATAATATTCTAACCCCAATGTTCTGAATATAATCAGACAGCCATAATTTTAAATGGTGGATAGTTCTGAATTTTTCCAGATACTTGATTACTCCACCTATATGATAGTGTGGGTTGACTTTGGCTGGCTTACTTTCAATTATTGTACAAATACTCACATCCAGAGGTTAATTGGAGAGTAACATATACCAATGTGTATATGGTAATTCTTGAATATCCTTGTAATTTGAGGCTATTCTTGAATAGCCTCCCCTCTGCTTATTTTGACAGTTTACAAAGATGACTTTGATCACAGAAATCAATTGAAATTTTTTTCTGAAGGCAATTCATCTTGACTCTGCATACTGAAAACTAGCAAGGTGATATGGTGCAAAGTACACACCATTCTGTGACTAAAGGAGTTTAATTCAAAACATTTGAAGCAAATGTTTAATAGAGCAAACTAAATCACACATTGAAATGTCATGTACTATGACAACTTTTATCTCCCCTGAACCAAGATAATGAAATTCAAAGCCGGTGAGACATGGCTCCATCATTTGCTGGCTGCAAGATATTTGTGAAACTTAACCTCCAGAATTTGTTTTCCCAATGGTAGAATGGGGTGAAGAGTTTACAGAATTGTCAACAGCTTTAAAAGAGCTAAAGAAATGTGAAGACCCCTGGCATATTGCCTGACATGTTATAGATACCCAATAAATGTTCGTTTCATTTCCCCATCGCCAAAATACTTCAGTAATATGTCCTCTAATTGTAATTTTGACCTTGCATTTTACACAAATCACTAACTTTGAGATACTCTTACAATTTAGATACCAATCTTCTCAGTAAAGTTGACTGACAGCTCTTCTCTGTGATTTCAACAGCAACAGAAAACCCCCCTGACTTCAAAAACACTTCTCTTTGCTATGCTCATGCCTAAAGGAGATGAAGGCTTATTCTAGAATTATAGAGAAATATACAAAGATAAATCCCCCAGAGAGAGGTAACACCGTGACTTAAATTCATACCAGGTTTCACATGACTGATAAAAGATACCTTCCTTCAGCCACTCGTGGGGAGCAGGAGTGAGAGCCTGAGGAAACACAGTGACCTAGGCTGGGAAGAGGGCCCACGAGGGTCGAAATGATTTTCAAATAAGAGACAAATCAAAGACAAATTGCAGCCACACAACTTTTCCCTCAGACAAGATCCTGCGAAAGGAGATATGATTTAGTCACAACTTCAATAAAAAGAAAAAAATCCTTTGCCTCATGGTGATAGGGAGGGAATCCAGTTTAAATTATAAACTTATGTTGATCATGGTGATATTTTCTGTTATTTCTGGTCACCAGCCAGGAACATTTATATGATCAGAGACGGTATAATTAGAAGTATGTCAGTGTTCATGGTGTGATACGCTCTGTCCACAGATGTTGCCGGTAGGTAGAGCTGTGTGTGGCAGTGCCAGAAATAAGTGTTTGCAGGCCTGGTTTCCCCATGGTTGGAAGAGTGAATAAATGAACTGCTGAGTGGAACTTACAGAGAAGGCACAGAAAGTATTAGCCATCAAGGTTTTTTTTTAAAGCAATCAGTGTTTCCAACTCCTTGCCCTCTGGGATAACTAGGGGTTCCACCAGGGCTCTGAAATTATTCTGGACTCACCAGGCTGTCAACCAAAAACAGAAACAAAAGGAGGAAAAGTTTTGTTTTATTTTAAAGCCAAACATCAAGACCCTTTGTGGCATACTTCAGCCCAAGACACACAACCCGCTGCTTTAGTTAGGAGCAGCAGCCTGGTGGGAAAATACCAGGTGATTCAACAAATTCTGAAAGCACCAAGCTGCCAGGCTTGAATATTTAGTCTCTGATTGTCAACTTCCAAAGAACAAAGACCTTGTCATGTATATTCTGAACCAGCACTCTGTGGAACTCAGAGAATATTAAACAATAGCATTTTAGTGTAGAAGGCCTTTAAATGTCCTCCCAGACAGTCAGGTCAGGCTCCTTAAACAGTATTGCATATTCTGTATCATTCTGTAGCCAGGGCCTTCCTTAAAGTAAAATATTCTTCCTCTTACTCCTCTCCTGAGGTGAATAAAACCCTAATTATTATCATTCTAATATTAATCCCATTCTAATATATTCTTAATCTATGATATATAGTTCTTTAAAATTTTGATTTCTTACTTGAAAATCAGTTAGGTTATTAAAATCCACAGGTCAATATTTGCCATGCGTGTGTCCCCTCCAAAAAAAATTATGTGTTGAAGCCCTAACCCCCTCCCTGGGTGACTACTTTTGGAGATGGGGCCTGTGAGGACATGATAGAGGTTAAATGAGCTCATTAGGGTGGGGTCCCAACCCAGTGGAGCTGCTGCCCTTACTAGAAGAGAAAGAGACACCAGAGCACACGTTCTCGTGCTCTCTCGCTCTCTCACTCTCCCCCAGGAAGACACAGAGAAGGCAGCCTTCCGGAAGCCAGGAAGAGTCCTCACTAGAAAACCACCATGACAGCCTTGCTCTGGGACTTCCGGCCTCCAGAGCTGACAGAACAAATTTCTGTGCTTACACAGCCCATCCATGGTATTTGTAAAAGCCGTTTTCAAACAGACTGATACACGATTAAAAAATAAATAAATAAAAATAGAATAATTTTAAGGAAGCAATATATAAACCCAATCTATATAGATTTGAAAAAGAACTAATTTCAAAGCCATAAGAAATAAATTCTTTGGTTTGAGTGTTCAAAGAAAGAAATTTTTTGCACAACTCTGGTAGAAAACTTTGTTTTGAATTTTCAGTAATGTAATGCTAATTTTAGAAAAAGATCATCAAAAGAACATAAGAAATCCCTTATAAATTTATGAAGGAAAACAGTAAAAATAAGCATTTAAAAAACAAAACCACTAATTTTACAGTAATAACAATCACTGTATAATATTTATATAACTTGGTGGGGAGGGCTGGGGTGGTGGTCTGGGATGGGAGTAAAAGAAAACTGTACAAGAACAATTAAAATAAAAAAAATTCCATAAGAAGTACCTCTCAAATAAAGAAGGAGGAGGAGGAGAGGGAGGAAGTAGAGGAGGAGGAGGAGGAGAAGAAGGAGGAGGAGGAGGAGAAGAAGAAGAAGAAGCTCTCAAATATTAATTTTTAAAAAATCTGTCTTGGTAACCCAACAGCCTTTGGTTACCAGTAGGGGGCAGCAAGGCACACCAGATCCCTCATCTGAAATGAATGAGCCTTGCCAAGTGAGCTAGGAAGTGTCTAGGAGAGCAACATAAGGCAAGGCAGTGTCAGATACACTGGGAAAAGAAACCCACTAGTCAGAACCAGGAACTAGAAGCAAAAGATGGTAGGAATACATAGGTCAAAATTGTATGCACAACAATGGAAAGTTTTGGGTTGGAACTGAGAATGTTTATGCTTCTAGAAATCAGTATATCATTTATTTCTTAATTCTCCTACCAAAGTCACTAAAACAGTACAAAATATTTGGCATTATCCTGCCCTGAATCCTCATAGTTAAATCTGAGTGTTTTTCCTCTCTCTCTACTCATGGCCTTTTAACCTGCCTAGAAAGTAGCTCTACAACATGCTAAATAGTTTGGTGGTCTATAATGAATGGTAGGTTGGCTGTTTTCCCCCCAGGAAAAGAAAAGAAGAACTTTCAGCAGTGTGTAACTACAGAAAAATTAGTTTGGTCCAAAAGGAGATCAGCCTTTGCCTTTCAGAATATGCCCATAGAGTTAAGCCATGCCAGAAATTAGGTTAGATCTAAAAGATCTCAAGCAATGAGACAATTTAATATCGTTTAATTCCTTGCTAGTCTCACTGTATCAACAAGACACTCTTTTGTAGTTACTATGAATTTCATAAATGTAGGAAAAGTTGATAAATATTTTGCTAGTTTGTCAAAAAGTTGTGAGATGATCGTCAGTTTTCTCACTTAGCCACAAAGTAAGAGCTTACAGCTTTCCTAACTTACCAAAGGAACTTGAAAATGTTTCTGTGCAAAACATTTCAGTTCTGAAAATATAATGAGGATCTGGAAACCAAAGGAGCCCAGAACTTTTTTTTCTGATGAATGTATGTACAACTCTGACTTCCTTGCTATTTTTCTACTGAGCAAAATCTATGTTGATTGTAGAAGGATCAACTTCCATGATACAAAAAAAAAAAAAAAAATAGCAGGGGATGAGGAAGAGAAGGAGAAGGAGAGGTGAGGGAGGAGGGAGAAGAAGGAAAGTCAAGCCAACAAACAAAACACTAGTACATGTCACCACATCTGGCAGCACTAAGACTGATAATAAATTTCCAGAAATAAAAGTTTATACATGTTCTACTTGTTCGGGTTTCTGAATCATAAGCAAACTCTTCTGTTGAAATTAAGGAAAGAGATTTCCCTTCAAGACTGTTTTCAGCCTGCAGTGAATTTTTATGACCAAGTGATTAACCCTCGAAAAATAAAATTTATTGTGGAAATACTGATAGATTCTTAATGATAGCTGTGCGAGCAGACATCTGTGAATTAGCCTTAATAGTGTCAAATTGTGAAGCTAACATGATTGAAAACCTACTAACACATAAGGAATCTCCGCTTCAGGATTTTTTATATCTCCTTCATTGGAATGATTTTTCAGGCTGTTCTAAACCCCAGTGTCTTATATTTGTGACAATGAGAGTTATAATATGATAGAGCTTCATGAACATCATAAACTTAGAACTGCATATTGATTTCTGAACCTCTCAAGATTCTGTGGTCCTTTTCTCTTTAGGAAATTTACCTGCACAAAAATCTTGAATTCTCCAGCCATAAATTCTACAGCCTGAGATCCTTCTTTTCCTTCCATTTTTATGCATTTTATTCTTCTCTCTATTGGCTCATTGAACAGCTGAAGGGGATAACAATGCAATTTCATGAACAGTGACCAAAAAGAAAAAAACATATCCTTGACTTGGTTGGCTAAGCAGACTCTCTACATTGTTAGTAAAATTACAGCTGGATGCCAGACTTTCATTGGCTTGATCTCATTACATAACCGATTCTCTGCAACTGTCTTCTGTTGGGGCCTGTTTTATGAGACCTGACAGCCCATATACAGATGTAGCAGTAAATACATGCTGCCAATGCTTAAACAAAAATTTTCCCTATCATCATGTTTATCAGGATGAATGTGTTGCCAGATATACTCTTCTTCCTGAGTTGATTTTAGCAGAGCATGGCAAATGTCATCTCTGCTTCCTCAAGGGGCTCTTCTGAAGCTCATTTGGCATTTAAAAACATTGAGCATGGTTGAATGGATCCAGATGCATTCTCTAACAGAAGTTTTAGGAACATGAAGAACAGCTTCATTCCATCAAATATTGTATTATTTCAGCACTGCTCGGACATGGAGCAGGAAATGTAAAGTATTTTGGTCTTGAACCAATTGTAGCAGACAGCACAGGAAGGACAATCAAATCGGTTCTTAGTGAAAATTCTGAATCTCCATGATGCTTAAAAACTTTTGGATGTGGGAAGCCATTGCCTATTATTTGTGTGTTTTTCAAAAACATTTAGAATAAAATCATGTAAACATCATAGACTGAGAAACTGAATGCTGGTTCTGATTTCAGAGGTATGTGTTTAAATTTCAAACACACAGCACACATAGATAGTACCAGGGCATAAGCAGTATATTTGTACTGCTCCATTACAAATATTAATCTAAACAGAATTTGCATGAATGAAATTTTCCCTGGGCCTTTATAAACAAACCTCTAAGAACAATGCAAGAATTTCAAGTAACCACCCAGCTTTCCATTTTCCATCACTGAAAGGCTTACTTGCCCTTTGCGTGCAAACCTCTAGCTGTGGCTGATGGCTGTAAGCCTGTTATATTTCAACCGCCATCTGGCAGCCGAGATTCAATCCATTGCTTCAATCACAGTGGCCTGTCTTCTCTAGCTCTGGGAATTGCACTGAAGTGCATGATTTACATGTCTTCACTGTCAAATTATTGTTGTTTAGTTCATCAAGATAAATTGAAAAAATAAGTGGGGGAAAATATTCCCTAAAGGGTATTATTTGTTGTGGGGAAGACAAGTATTTGAAAATCAACAGTTGCTTTAGAGACCTCAAATTAGTTTTATTCATAATGCTGGGTTTTCAAAGTGTGAGGTATCAGAATAATACTTACCAAATAAGTCAAATGCTTAACGTATGAAAGGCCCAACTCAAATATTTTGGTAGGAAAATGCAGTGTTTTAAGTGATTAAAAGCTTATTAAAACCTTTGCTTTTTTGTTTCCACCCTTCCAAGATCATTTCTCACTCATTTTGCAGTACATTTATCAGGCAATTGTTCTATACCAGGCACTGTGCGAGGCAATGGGCATAAACAAGATAAATAAGACCTAGCCCTTGCCTTCTAGACACCAGTTGAAGTAAGAGAAGAGCCTTTTATTTCTTCTTTGTGACAAAAAAAAACAAACAAAAAAAAACCTGACAGTGGGGAACTGGAAAAGACATGACTGGTAGCTTTGCAAAATCATGCCCAGTTTCTGGTACGCTCCCCTGCACACCGCAGCATATGCCAGAGGACGTCTACAGTAGTTCTCATCTTTTTACTGACCCAGATGCACCTGAGGGATGTTACACAACCCCATCAGTGACTATAACTCATTTGGGCAGCAGCCTTCAACAGGGAGAGTGTCCACAAAACTCTGTGTTTGAACAGGCCCAGAGCTGGTTTTGACGGAGCCTTTTATCCCCCTTGAGCACCACTGCTCCACCATGCAGAAACGAACTGTGCAAGGGGAATGAGTTTTCACGTGTGCCCCTTGTGTAATTAAGAAAGACAATCCAGAAGCTAAGTCTGAGCTTTACTCACTCTGAGCTTTATGTATAAATGAGCCCACTTTACCCTCTCCACTCCAGGGAATAGAGCTTTCTGTTTATGAAGAGCAGATCCTCTTTCTTATCTCCACACATTACTCTGCTAAGTTCTTTGGCTCTAATATCTTTCTTGGCTTTATTGCAAACAATACAGACAATTTTCAGATTTGGGATTTGGGGATTCTTATTCCACTTCTGGGAGAATTCCAACAGGATATCTGGAGAAGCCCAGGGCCCCTACGTTTACATGAGCCAGATCTCCAGGGCTAGTCAGAGAATGAGGCTCACTCAGGTAGAACTATAAAGTGCAAGTTTGCCTAAATCAGATTAAATATACAAAAGGAGAGTTGAAAAAAGAATAGACAGGGCAGGAGCTATCATAAGTCACTGTATTTAGTTATTAAATTCTGATCTCCCCATTGGATTATAGAAACAAAAGACAGGCGAAGACAAAGGAAAAAACTAATAAGTTAATGAAAATCTTCTGCAAAGGATATTGGATGATAAAAGAGTATCTGAATGCTAAATCCTGTCCCTGTCTCTTCTCCATTTTTCACAATGGAGTAGAGGGAGATTTGACTGTTTCTTTCCTTCTTAGCCCATCCAGAATTCCTACGGTCTGCACAATGACAGCCAATTATCCAGACTTCCAGTGTGGAAGCATGAGGCAATCCGTGCCCTGAGCCCTACCTGTTTGTTTGGCACAACTCTGCGCCATGTTCACCTAAGGTTGCCAAAGCCCAATTGCTTGAAATTCTGTGTAGCAACTCCTCACTTCTCCAGCCCCAGGGTAGATTTTAGCTCAAATGATCCTTGGCTGGGGGGCCAGTGAGGCTGAAGCAAAGGTTTTATAGTAGAGACCAATATGGGAAAAAGGAAGGATTAAAAAATCTTGAGGCCAATTTAAGCTATTTTTATTGCTCGTAGACTTATCTCCACTGATATAAACTCTTTTTCTACTAACTTTGAAGTGCCCCAGACTTTTCCAGATTATCCTTAGGTTAAGAACTAATGAGGTGAAACATGAAATACTCTATATCTCCCACAACTCAACACTCATTTCATTATGCTCTAAAATGTGGGATAAATTTTGTCCCAAACAAGGCTTTCTTGATCACATGCAACACATTCCAAAGAAGCTAAAAAAAGGGAATATAGCATGGATTTGGGAATTGTAAGAATATTAATTGTCTTGGAACTATAAGAGAAGCATCAGGGTTTCCTCTGTTAGGTGCAATGGAGCCTGCTTTTTCTTCTCATGAGCCCTTTCATCCTTTTTCTCCCACTCTGGCCCAGATGCAGTCTGCACCTGCGACAGTACTGCCATCCATGAGGAACCAGCAATTCACCCTTTTGCACTTGTCTGTGCACTGTGAATTCTGAGAAAGATCTCAATTTTTCCATTTATTCCATTGCACAAACTGAACTCCTACACCACTAGGAATTGCTGCTAACTTCTTTTCATATGGTGTTCCTTAGAAACTTCAAACTGAATGGATTGAGAGAGAATATTCAACCTTTGCATGTCAGGTCATGGTGCTTGTCTTGGGAGCAGCACTGAGGGTTATGATGAAGCCACTGATTCCAAATACAATATTTTTCATACGGCTCTCATACAAAGCCTTAACTTAGCGATCAAGAACTGTGTCACAGGCCGTCCGGGCCATGATTACCGCAGGCCGGGCTGTAAGAAACAGAACGCCAACCATGTGGTGACTCTGGTTGCGCTACAATTTTACAATCTTGAATTATAATAAATAGGGTGGTTCCATTTTTATTAAGCACACTTGACTGTGCTCTGAACCACAAGACAGATGGGCAGGAATGTAGGAAACAATGTAGCCTTTTAGTAAGTGAAACACATCAAAATTTACCAGAATTTTGCTTGTGAAAAACATTTAGATGAGGTACTTACAATGACACAACAAAACAATGCCCCCAATATTTTTTTTTTTAAATCACGGTTCAAAATGCTAGAGCAGTCTGTCAATGAAAGAAATATCAAGCAGATGTTTCCCTTATTTCCACATATATTTAGAATTCTGAGGATGAAATCTCAAAAAGGGTATTTTTATTATGCACCTCTTGTGGTCAACATCTGGCACCAGCTCTTGACAATCTATCAAACCCACGATATTCTGTCCCCTTCCAGCTAAGACTGTAAATAAACTCACAGCACAGAGCACAGCTTTTCTTTGTCTTTCTTTCTTTTTTCTTCTTGATTTGCTTTTTTGTTTTTTGTTTGTTTTTTATAGCAAGAAGAAAGCAGCACATAACAGAAAATGTCCACTTGTCGCATTTATAAACTGTATAATAAATGTGCTTCCTTAAGAAGGAATTACAAATGCAGTTAGAGGCGGGGGGATGGGAGAATTCAAATTCTGTTTTAAGGGAAAATGAGTATCTGGCGTCTGCCAATCTTCCATTCATTCATTCATTTAAAAAAATATTTTCCACTAATTACTCGTACATAGTACATAACATAGTGTGTTAGGGCCTACGGTGACACAAATTAAAATACACAGTCCTTGCTCTCATGTATGAGAAGGCATGCACTCAAAGAGCGGTTATAAAAGGCTGTAAGTGAAAGATCAAGACCTCCTTCACATCTTATTTATAAGACTTTCATTTGTGTAAACTGGAAGGAACATTTTCAGGCACCAGCCCAGGAAAAAAGGAAAATTGTCTACCAATTATTCCATGGAAAGAGAGATAGTTCAAATTCCATTATAAAGAACATAGTTATCTTCCAAATTGTCTTGTTATTTTTAGACTTTGGATAAGTGGGTCATTGACTAAAGACTGGAACTCTGTTTTTGTAAAAGAAAAATATTTTGTTATCACATGTCTGACACTGGACTTCTTTACACAACAGATTTTTATAAGGCACTCTCTTAATTGCTTAAAATTTTATTGAAAATTTTAAGGAAGTAGAGACCAGAGTTGCATTAAACTGCCATTCTTCATTTGGGAGAACCTAGTTATACACACACACACTCTCATACCATTTCTTGTTAGAAATTCAAAATGTGTATTAGGTCTCTTGATTTCAAGTGAAGAAACTCTTTTTGCATTAACTTGGGCAGAAACAGGGAAATATTAAAAAGGAAAGGGCAAGGGCAGCTGGGACAAAGGACTCACACATTTTTGGGAATTTTTTGCTCTCTTTCTTATCTTTGTTTTTGTTTTTCCTGTAATTTAGCCACTGCTTAATTTCTCCTAGAGCAGGAAGGTCTTTCCCTACTATAGATGATTTAAATGTTGGCAGCAAGCTCTGGGTTCAGATCATCCCAGATTCATCATAAAAAAATTGTTTTCCATCATTCTTGACTCTTTCTCACCCCAATTTTAGTATAAATCTCTCAGATGGACAATTGAAGTAGTGACCTCAGATTCACCGCTAAAGCCAGAGAGGCCATGCCAGGAAGGGAAAAAGAAAGCTCCAGTTCAGCCTATGGGGTGATAGCTGGGATGAGAGCATGGGAAAGAAGGAGAGAAGTTCTACAAGGAAGAAAGAGCTGGTCCTCCAAAGGGAGAGACTCTAGACAGACAAGTAAGGAATAACTTCAATTGTGGTTTAGATATCTTAAAATATTTCATGCTATTGTGATTGTTTTTATCAGAGTTTTATAGTTTCTGTGTAGAGTATATGTACCTTATTACTGATAAGGAGTTCTAATTTTCTTTCGTTTTCCTGTTCTAACACAAAGTACATTACTTGTGGTTGGAAATAATGGAATCTCATCTGGAGTTACTATTTAACACTTTGTATTTTATAACATTTCATTTATACTTATTTAACTTCAATAGCAGTATTAAAATACTTCTTAAATACTTAGCTATTGCAGTGATAGCTGTATAATCACTCAAAATACGTGTTTATAAGGCTGGTAAGTAAAAGCAACATATTAGAGATTTAGCCCATACCTACTACAGCCTATATCTTTAAGCATGTACAGAGATCCTATATTTTTTTTAAAAGTGCTTCTAATAAATTTAGACAGACCTCTTCTTATAATGCAATTTCTTTCTATATTGATACAATCAAAATGCTTTGCTCAAACTACACTTACTACCATGATTTATGGGGGGGGAATGTACTTGCAGATAATTTTAACTTCTAAATGGCAATTTCAGTTTAAGTTAATATTGGAATTGACTCAAATGAGTGAAATCATTTCCATTATTTTCCTTTTCTACAATGTGCTTTGCTGTCATTTTTAATGTCATGAGCTATTCATTCTCTATTTTCTTCACTTTTATTCCAAGTGGATTCTTCCACATTGATTCTAATTTCCCAAGTCTGCTATTTTTAATTTCTTAGGGTCTAGTTAGATTCTTAGTTTTGGACACCATAACATAAAAATCTAGCCCGAGTTAGCTGAATGTAATTAAGACTGAATGGTCAATTCAACAATAAAAACAAGTCAGATAAGGGGTTAATTATTGTTCCAAACAAGTAAGAGAATCAAATTACCTAGCTGTTGGAACAAACCCTTGAATTTTGAAAGACTGAAGACAGTGATATAATAAACTTGCAATTGGGGTGTCAATATCTATTAAGATATCTGCAATGTGCTCTTTTCGGGCCTAATAAGACATAATGTGCCTGCTAGGAATATCTGGGGAGACATGTTCCACTAAAAATAATAAATTGACAGTAGATGGAAATTCAGGTGACATGAGCATATAACTAAATCTGGAAAGCATGGTTCCAGCACATGTGGCCCTCACTGTTAATCCTCTTGACCCCCAATAATTCTGTTTGGTCCCGAGAATGAGCAATGCCAGAATAGACGTGAAGAGTTTGTTCCACACCCAAGAGATTATCATTACCTTCTCAAGCATTGGACTAGGTACTGCAAATATAAAACTTAAAACCATACACCTAAACTCAAGAAATTTGATTTAGGAGACAGAGCATATATTTAAGGGACACTCAATGAACTCTCAAAGATTATAATTTAGGAATTCTAATAGCCTGGTAAGTTATTCTCCTTCTGAAATTAGAGGAGGAAGAAGAAAGGACATCCTGGGCACATACTAGCAGGTGAGTTGTTTCAAACAACTCATATGCTGTTTCTCTTAAGCTTGAAAAAGCTTCTTGGGTGATTTTAATATTAGCTCTTAGGTTGAGAATCACTCATTAAAGTGACAGCACACTGAATTATAGGGTATTCTTTTGGGACTTGTGTTGTTCATTTCAGAATTAAAAATTAGTGTACAATTACACCCCACTATGAGTTGCTCAATACAGAAAAAGTGGGAAAAGAATAAGCAAAGAAAATGAATTGAGTAAGGCTTTCAATCATATAAGAAAATATGACAATAGAGATAGATACAGATAGATAATTAGTCCTCTTGGCCTGCAATAACAAGATACCACAGACTGGGTGGCTAAAACAACATTTATTTTTTCACAGTTCTGGGGGCCAGAAATCTGATATCAAGCTGTTTTCATGGCTGGTTTCTGATGATAGCTCTCTCCCTGGTTTGCATACGGCTGCTTTCTCACTGTGTCCCCCCACGGTGTCTGATCTGTATGTATACTGAGAGAGAGAGAGAGATCTTATTCTCCTTATAAGGACACTACTCTTTCAGATTAGGACACTAGCCTTATTATCCTTATTTAACCTTCATTTCCCCCACCCTCCGAAGTCCCCATCTCCAAACACAGTCATAATGGTGGTTAGGACTTTAACATGTGAATTTTCAGGGGACATAATTCAGCTCATAGTAGTATATATCTATAAATATCTATACATTCATACCTATCTGTAGCTATTTATGCAAATCTAAATCTATCTATCTGTCCATCTACTAAACTGCTGGCTGAAGGTAACCCAGTGGGGGAAAGTGTTTTAATTAATTGTTGCAGCTCTTTTGATAGGCAGCAAGCTTGTCACTTTGAGAGGGAATTGATTTTACTTTGACTCCATTTAATTAACATGGACCCCAAAGAAATAAATCTTTCGTGTGTGTTTGTCCAAGTGCTAATTTGGGGAAAAGTGCTCTGACTGTGAATGGCTGCCAAGTTATATAGCCTGGGTGCACCTCAGGAGGGCAAGTCAAGCCAAAATCTTCATCTATCTCAGAACCCTTACGAGCTCTGGAAAAATGTGTAGTACCTAACAAATGCACCAGTAGTGATTCTAGGTAGAAGTAAATGTGCCTCTCCTCACCTTCCTCTAGCACATGATGATGATTTCAGTGACCTCTGTCCTGTTGACCAAACCCTTTTCCTAATCACTATGTTGTAGGATTGTATAGTTCATCACATTTTTTTTTTTCAATTTGGGCCTTAGCTCTCACTTTAATTAGTATTGTTTTACTGGAATGAACTGAACCTGCCACCTTTAAGCTCTCATTTTAAATTGATCTAAACTCTTTTGCATTATACTCACTATCTACTTTATTTCTTCCAACTGAATCTTACAAACTGAATATCATCTCCATACTTGAAGGAAGAATTTTAGTGCCTCTCTACAGTCCCTCTTCTTGTGAATAATAATGGGTCTAAAATGTATCCATCATAAATCTCCATTTAAAAGGAATTTAGAGAATTTTAAAATTGAAATGCACATTGAATGTAGAATATAAACTTCATTTTACAGATGAGGAAACTAGTTGATTGAGATTCCATGACTGTTCAAACTTACTCAATTAATTAATATCAGAAAACATACTAGGACACAGGGAACTTAATGCTACATCAAAACAATGCTGAAATAGAAAGAAAATCATACTGAAATGTCTTAAGAGACAATTACCCGTGTCTTGGATTAAAAGTCTAGAAGCCAATATTCTGTCCCCATTAATAGATTACCACTGAGAAATTGCATGTTTTTTTTTTGTTATGCCTTCTTTTATCTGAAAAATGAAAGAAATAATCTTTTCAACCACTTAAAGGGATATACAAATTCACAGTACAAATATTATGGGCCAATGAGTTACAAATGGTATTCTGTGGTGTGATAATTTTTGGTATGATCTCCCAAGAACAGAGTGGATAGGCACAATCTTTATATTTTATTTTTTAAAATGAAATGCACTGCCAAACATATAAAAAGTTGTTCAGAAAAATAACAACATAGAAAATGCAAAGAGGTCATACCTGGGCCAAATAGGTCAATTCATAAATAAATGTTTCTAGAAATAAAGTTTCAGTGGGTTTAAGCCTCCAGTTACATGATCTGATCATTATGAGTGACATGAAAATGATGATGATGATGATGATGATGAAGAAGAAGAATATGATAACATTTAACACTAACAATATTAACATGATACATGATGCCAGGTACTATTTCAAGCATTTTACATTTATTCGACCCTCAGAAAAGCCATATAATATGGGTATAATTATTATCCTTTTTAAAACATCTTTCATAAAGGCTTGGGTGTGGATGGAGTAGAATTTTATAAGATTGTGTAAGAGAAAGACTAAGAGGAGTAGACTTGGAGAGGAAGCCTATCTATGGTTTATGTAAGAGTGGGTACTATCGACTATATGGGAAGAAAATCCAGCTCAAACAAGATTAATTAAAATGGAAATGTTTTGTCCTGTATAAATTGAAATCAAGATCCTAGGGCTCAAACTGGGCCCTCAGCATTTGGTCTCTCTCCATCTTTCAGGTCTGCATTCTTCCTGATGGTTTCATTCACCGTAGTTCTTCCAGAACTAGAGAGAGTCAACCATAGCTCCCGGCTTAGATCTCATCGCTCTAGCAATCCCATCAAAAAGAGAACTTTCTTCCGACAAAGACAGAAGCATAGGGAGAAACACTTTGCTTTCTCACACAACCAAAAGAAGGATAACAACCAATTTAAAAACAAAGAACAACCAAAACTGCCAGAAAATCATTTGCCTGGAAGTCCAACAACCAAGGAGTTAAAGAAACATTCATCCAGACAGTAGGAAGGGTGAAGACAGGAAGCTGGGTAGAGGCTAGAGGACCAGGTGGGCAATCCCACTTTTTCACACAAATAAACCAAGAGGAACAACAGGGGAGCTAGACACACCAGGAAACCCAGGGTTTCAGCACGGAAAAAGAAAGCCTCAAAACATCTGGCTGTAAAAAATCTGTGGGTGTTGTGGGGGGGGGGAAACTCCCAGTCTTACACTGGGAGTCCATAGGAGAGACCCACAAGGTCCTAAAATGTACACAAACCCACTTACCTGTGAATCAGTGCCTAAAAGGACACAATCAGCTTGTGGGAGGCCAAAGAAATGACGGAAAGTGGGATGAGAGCCGAGCAAGCAGTATTGTTCCCTCTCTGTCCCTCCCCAAGAGGCAGCACCACAAAGTAGCAAAGAGGGTTGCCCTGCCCTGGAAAATACCTAAGGCTCCACCCCTTACCACATAACAGGTGTGCTGAGACAAAGAAATAGGGCTCAAATGAAAGAACAGATCAAAACTCCAGAAAAAGAACTAAGCAACAAGGAGATAGCCAACCTATCTGATGCAGAGTTCAAAACACTGACAATCAGGATGCTCACAGAAATAGTTGAGTATGGTCAAAAAATGAAGGAAGAAATGAAGGCTATACAAAATGAAATAAAGGAAAATATACAAAGAACCAACAGTGAAGGGAAGGAAACCAGAACTCAAATCAATGATTTGGAACACAAGGAAGAAATAAACATTCAACCAGCACAGAATGAAGAAACAAGAATTCAAAAAATTGAGGAAAGGCTAGGAAACTCTGGGACAACTTCAAACACTTCAATATCTGAATCATAGGGGTGCCAGACAGAGAAGAGGAAGAGCAAGAAATTAAAAACTTATTTGAACAAATAATTAAGGAAAACTTGCCCAATCTGGTAAAGGAAATGACTTCCAGGAAATCCAGGAAGCCCAGAGAGTCCCAAAGAATGGGCCCAAGGAGGAACTCACCAAGACAAATCATAATTAAGTTACCCAAGATTAAACATAAGGAGAAAATCTTAAAAGAAGCAAGAGGAAAGGAGACAGTTACCTACAAAGGAGTTCCCATAAGGCTATCAGCTGATTCTCAAAAGAAGCCTTGCAGGCAAGAATGGGCTGGAAAGAAGTATTTGAAGTCATGAAAGGCAAGGACCTACATCCAAGATTACTCTATCCAGCAAAGCTAGCATTTAGAATGGAAGGGCAGATAAAGTGTTTCCTAGAAAATGTAAAGTTAAAAGAGTTCATCATCACCAAGCCCTTATTATACAAAAAGTTAAAGGGACTTATCGAGGAAACAGAAGAAGATAAAAACTATGAACAGTAAAGTGACAACAAACTCAAAACTATCAACAACTGAACCTAAAATAAACAAAAACAAACTAAGCAAACAATGAGAACAGGAATAGAATCACAGAAATGGAGATCATGTGGAGGCTTATCAGTGGAGTGGGGGAGGAGGGAGAATGAGGGAAAAGATACAGGGAATAAGAACAATAATAGGAAGGCACAAAATAGACAGGGAGAGGTTAAGAATAGTATAGGAAATGGAGAAGCCAAAGAACTCAGTGTACAACCCATGGACATGAACTAATTGGGGGGTGGATGCTGGAAGGTGGAGGGTTGCAGGGAGGCAGGGGAGAAAGGGGAGAAAAAATGGGACAACTATAATAGCATAATCAATAAAATATACTTAAAATTTATAAACTAGTCTATAGAAAAAAAATTTTGAACAGAACTTTCTTATTCCAATCATCAAAGTCATATTACCATGTTGCAGTTTCATGGAACCCATGCCCATCAAACTGGGCCCAAGACTATCATTGTAGCCACGGAGCTAGAATATGATTCTAGGTCGTGTGCTTATTCCCAATGCTAATTATCCTCCTAGAAAAATCAGTTTCTGTTACTAGATGAAGGGAGAGTGATACAGGAAAGCAAAAGTCAAAGTTGTTCATGCCCGCATAGAAATAGTTGCATAAATAAGCAGAGGAAGATAGAAGTCATAAAATATTGGTGAAAGGAGCTCAGGTAAGAAAGCTCTGGAAATGCAAAAAGCACATAGGAGGGGAAAGGAAAGTTAGAGTAGGGTATAAAAGATGTTCTTGTCATTATGCGCATAAGAAAATCACAGTGGGG
Source organism: Anoura caudifer (assembly GCA_004027475.1). Lineage (NCBI taxonomy): Eukaryota > Metazoa > Chordata > Mammalia > Chiroptera > Phyllostomidae > Anoura > Anoura caudifer. Next base: position 34,896 of record PVKU01006056.1, read on the forward strand.
TTTAAGAGAAATGTTATGATTTTTATTCTGCATTGGGCTTTGCCCTAGTCCTTGGGATCTATGGAAATTCAAACTACATTCTGTTGGATTCTGCATTAAATAAACTAATAGAATGTAATGTGAGCTCCCAAACTCTACCCAATGCAGCAACCAAGCTATTTGTGAAGCACTATTAGGCAGTAACTGATTGATGAAAAAAAATTCATAAACAACTACAACTCAAAATAGATCATGATAAGCACTCTAACAAAAATACTGATAAAGTTACTGGTGGGGGTGATCTGTAGAAGTATTAAAGAGGGCAGGAAGGTCACAGGAAGAGGCATCATGGAAGAAGTGGCACCTGAACTAGACCTTGCAACATGGGAAGTGGCTTGACATGAGGGATCATGGAAACAAGTGCTTATGGTAACAGAAGGAAGGCAAATAGGGTAAAAGTAGTGACTAGTGGCTTGACACTCAAATGTTTGAAAGAATTATGAAAGGAGATGAGGTTGTAAATGTGGTTCGCGAACAGAGTATGTATGCCACTCTGGGGGTTTAAAATTATTCAGGCAAAGAAGGGCAATTGAAGAAATCTTCAAGTATAAAGTTGCTCTCTAGAAAGTATGTTCTGGCAGTAGCTGTGAAAGATAGATTGGAGGAAATAAGTCAGAAGCAAGGAATCCCACTGGGAGTTTATGGCAAAAAAAATTGAGTGTAATAGTAGTGGAAATGAAGGAAGTAATAAAGGAAAAAGATGAGAAATTGGAGCCAAAATTTTTTTTTTAGTAGAATCTATGAGACTTGTCAATAATAACTGGGTGAGAAAATTGAAAGAGAAAGAAATAAAAAACCTTTTCAAAACTGGGAACTAAGTAAGAATACTGACACCATTAATAGATACCACAGAAGAGGAACAGGTTTGTACTTGTGTACCCGCTCTGTGTGTCTAAGTGGAGGGCTGGGGGCTTGGGCAAAGGGTGAAGAATGACCTCATAAAGAAAGAAAATAAATGCATGATGGGAAATGTATTATACAACAAAGTTAAAGTGACAACCTTCTGCAAGGTGTGAATGTTAAGATACAATTTACAATATATTTAGATTTTTTTAAATGTTACTTTTCTTACTCATAAATTCTGAATCAGACATATAAAATGACAGTTAAGAAAGATACCAATCATATCTACTTTTATTTTCCTGACTGCACCTTAATAATAATCCTTCTTAATAATCCCTGAATCTTTGGCAACTAAACCTGCTGCTTTTTTGCATTAAATAATCCTAAACTTTAAAAAAAAAAACAATTCTATAATCTGTACAAAGATTAGTTTATTTTCTGTCATTTCTAGAAAACCCATTCTTGTACCCTCTCACTTTCTTTTCTCTAAAGACATCGGAAAAGTAAACATTTAGTTAATATGCCCTTATTATCTGGCACAAACTCTCTAGTCTGATTTTAAAACACACTGCAATTTCTTTCATCTTAAAACTAGCTACGGGGAGAGGAAGAAGTTGGAGGTGATCATCTGAAATCAAACATTTTTTTTTTTAATGTCAAAGCACTTGTTTTGAGTGAGATTCTGACAGGACAGTGAAGAGAAGGAAATGACCAGCCAACAGCATTCCTAAAGGATGGTTTCAAGTGATTGTAATGCCCTGGCAAGTCTTGTTTCTTTGGCCTCTATGTTCTCAAATCAGGACCATTCTCTAAAGAATTCATATCAGATTTAATATGATAAACAGCATGCACGAAGATGAAAATGCATGAGGGAGCCTGAAGTGACTCTAGGTTAACTATCAAAGCCAGAAATGCTCTTTAAAGTTGTAACTTTCTTCCCCTAATTCAAGATGTTGGGGTATTCACTGAAGATGCAGTGAATGAAACTACGGCAATAGCAACGATAAATCAGCCAGGAAAGGAACAAAGAGGGCTGGAACTAGGGGAGAAAATGAGATAAAGGGTCAAATAAAGATGAACACTTAAAGATTCTTAAAAAAGATTCTCCGCCCAGGAGGGGTTAGTGAAGATGCAAATAAAAATTCAGGAGTGATCTGCTGCCATTCCCATCAGGAAGTCTATACTGCAGAAGGGCTATTACAAACACTTCTATTACCTGTATCTTACTCACTAAGCTACACTTTCCTAATTAGCATACTAAATGTCAGGAAAGATCTTTTAGTGATAAAAATAGCAGCCTGTTTACTAGAGTGATGAATGTTAAAATTGGGCTCTCACTGGTGAAATGAAAGGTATTCAAGCTATGTGGATTAGCTAAAACTATTCTACAGACATGTCCTACCGCTGCATGAGTAGAGAATAGGAATTCAGCAAGGCCGGAGCCTGTATTGCTTGGTATTTTGCCTCAGGCTGAAGTCCTAAACAAGATAGCTGTTAGTCACGGAATCTAGAATTCTTGTTTTCTTTAACCAGCTGTAAAGATGACAGAATCCTGAATCAGAAATGTTGGTGATTACCTTCAGTGACCTTTCCACACAAAGTAGTGATCTGAGATGTTAAAAGGGGAGGGAGTTGGGACTTCCTGAAGCCCAGAGCACAGACTATATGAACTCTTTTTATCCACCTGCTTGCTAATAAATGTTTAGTGTGTAAATATAAGAGTGTTAGTATACTCAGATTATTTTGCAATGCCACCAAAGTTGGACTGCTTGTTTTGAGAATAATACATTTTATTTATTGTTAAAGCCAACTGATTCAGGATTTCTAATTACTTGCTGCTGACAACATCCCAACTTACACACCATAATACCAGCACTAGTTCACCTGTTACCTCTGTGATTCGGGTTATAGTTTGAAGGGTATGTGTTACAGAAAGGTTTTTTATTAAAAAAAATAAAATAAAAGTGTGATAGCAGACAAAGCAATGAGATAGGAAATCATGAGATGAAATTTGAGACCTCATCCTCTGGTAACCTTGGATATATCGTTCAACCTCTTTGAGTTTGAGCAAGAGCCAAAGTAGCAAATGAGGAAAACAGAAGACCTGGGTTTCATCCCGGCTTTGTCATTTACTAGCTGAATGACCTTTCTTTGCCTCAGTTTCCATATCTATAAGATGGGCTAGCACCTACTTATGGTAGCTGTGGGTAATAGTTGTGAGTAGTTAAATGAGATATGCCCTAGACACAATGGGTAGCAAGATAAATATCATTATTATAATTTCTAAAACAAGAGAATCAGTCTGGATGGTCCTCTCATTCCTCCTCATCCTAAAATTTTGCAATTTTACATTCATTGTTTTATACTCAAAGAGAATACTAAGGCAGAAAGGTAAAATTCATGTATTCTAAATTCAGTATCAATCCCTGTGCTACAGCAATGCCATTCACTCCTTTATTTATATAGTCAAACATCTTTTGCGTGCCTGCTATAAATAAGGCATTGTGTTAAACATAAGGAACATATCTGAGGAGCTCTTAGTCTTACAGAGAAACCAAGAATATTTATTTTTCGCCCAACCTGAAATTTCCGCCTGCCCAGACATCCTCAAAATTCATGATAGTCCTTTCTCAAAACAAGTTTTGATACAAGTTATGTTCCATGTTACATAAATCTGTATTCCTACTTTGAGAACCTCACTGAACAGATTTGTCCTTTGCAGGTGATGAGAGAACACTAGCTGTGACTGATGAGAGGCCTGCAGCCAATTAGTTAGGAAACAGGGTAATGTTGCAATTAAAAAGGCCTTTGTTGCCATTGTCCACATTGGCAGTTACTTGTGATCTGACACAACCACACCAGCTAGACCACCTATGTGATGAAATAAAGTGTCAAAAACGGGGATCTGGGACAAGCTGCTTCTTTAAAATTAGGAACTCTTTCTTCCTCTGTTCTCCATAGAGCTCAGTTTAAATTTGCACCTTAGCCAAGAAAGCCAATATTTTCCCCTCTAATCATAAAACATTGCTTATAAATTGGTCTCTTTTTATCCGATGCATTCCACTATGTGTGAGAGCACAGTGAGTTTTGGCAACCCCAACAAAGCCTCCATGTGTTTGGAACCCACTGCATTGTACACACTTGAAACACCATCTGCAGGCAGCCTTTTCCTCTCCAATTTGTCAGTGTGAGTGGTAGGAGAGATTCATGAGCTAAGACACTTCGTTAACTGGTGGTAACGCTGCCAGTACAAGGGAAACATCTGTACCAGCCAAACGTGGTGAAAATTAAACAGTTAACTAAGTCTGAACACATATGCAAGTGAGAATCCCAATGTCCTTAAAACAAAACCTATGCCTCTAAAACCCCTAATTGTTGTCTCCCTAGCTCAGAGTGCACTTCAAGCACCAGAGTCTCTTCAGAGCAGTAGTTTAAATCTGCGGTGGACATCGGCCAGCAGTGTCTGCATCATTATGGATGAAATAAAACATACACACAGACTACCGAGTCTGGTGGAGGAGTAAGGATGACAGCATGGCTTTTCTCTCAAGAGGAGCAAAAGCCTCGACCTCTGCCATCACAGGCCTTTATTCTACAATACATCCTCACATTCCAAGATGGTTCTTCCTCACTATCCCAGTTACAACAAAAGAGCCAATGCCCCTCATTACATCACAGAAGAAGGACATTAGCAAATGAATATGCAGGCATTTACACTGGGCCCTGCAAAGTACTTGCAGGGTGAGGGGGTTTCAGCAAACAGCACACTTTCAAAACAGCCTAAGTATATTGCAAATCTGATTACCCATGAAAGAACCTACCTGTGGGCGGGGGTCCTGTGCATCTCCGAGTGGGAGCTGGGCCCATGCCACGCAGAAGGGTCTGCCACAAAATCTATGGCTGCATCTTGAAGATGATTCTTAGATCTTTAGATTGTCGGTGTCTTTAGGAGGAAACTGAGAATTGGGGAGCCTTGTCCTTGTCCTGATCTTGCTACACTGTTCTCCATGGTGAAAAAACAATAACTTATCTCAGCATGGACAGTATTGTTAAATCTTCCCCTGAAATAATCTCTTTTTAAAAAGTGTTTATGGTGGAAGGTTTTGTGAACAGCAATTTTTTTTTAATTGACACTTTCTACTTCGGCACAAGCTGAAACAGGTTGATCCTATCAGTGTGTTTCCTTAATTTAGGTTTGTTTAGAAGGCTGGCTGAAGAATTATGAACAAAATTTGCATGTGTACCCAGGACAAATTGAACACGTAGAATGGTAAGTAGCCAGACAGTGAATCATGGGGACATGGTTTTTGTGGGCTTAGCCATGGGGCATGCTAAAACTTCAATCAATAATGGCTCTGGGGAGGGAGAGTCAAGAGGTGAGTGCAGGAAAGACCAGGGCCCATGCCTCAAACAGTGACCAGTGCTCTGAACCATGGTTTTCAAATTGTCAGAGTGAACTCTGGCTCCAACCAGAACAGAACCAATGTATAACAAGCAAGTGACATAGAAGATGGGAGTTTCTAGGCTGTGGGTGGCAATTCTAGGTGAGAGAAGGATCTGAACCAGTAACAAAATATGCAGGAAGCAAAAATATTAGGAGATGGTCAAAACATTCAGTTCTCATATAAGTGAGCTGGTGTTAGAGCTCTATTCCAGTTGGGTATTTGTAATGCAAACAGAGCATCTGATGAGCTGAGTATATCACAGTGTAGAAAGCTGCAATATGGTAATCAGACAGATACCTAGCAACTCCTCTGAAGGATCCCCAACTTACAGAAGCAAGGTCAATCCTAAACCTCCACTTGTGGGAGGCAGAAACATCCTATTTTATACACTGGCAGACTTAGAAAGTATTAGCCCAGAAACTAAGTGATTTGAAACTGTCTGCAGTCCTCTATGAATGCAGTGAACAAGATCCAGAAGGGCAAGACTGGCATCTGGAACAAATTTGTTCTTAGACCTCTCCACACCCACGAGATTGTTTTCCTTGGCCTTGGTCTTTTTTGTCTTCTTGTTTTTGGGTCTAGGCCACCACTCTACAAACTGAAATGTATTATATGTTTTAATTTGAGGATCCTGACTATATCTACACACACACTTTAGTAGACTGTCCTTGTAAAGTTATCCATCATCTCAATCCCAGCTATTATTCCATAATTATAATGCCCCACTCTCAACATTAATTAAATATCTAGTATACTCACTAAACTGAGAAAATTATCAGTAAATAAGAATAAATGAGGGCAAGGCCTTGCTTTAAGATGTCATAGTAGGCATTTTCTTAACAAGTAACAGAAGAGTAGAAAAATCTGGAGGTAAAAAGAGTGGACTAAATATTTCCATGAGTCATTGGTGTACCTCTAAAAATGACTTATGATAGTAAGTTCTGAACTCTAGAAATGCACGTTTATTTAGCAAATGCTGGAAAACATTAGGAACCCTATAGAGATGAGGTCAACTCTGTAAGTATGTCATTCCTGCTCCACTTCATCTATTAATGATTGGCCATATGTAACAGGGCAAGTTAGTAAGAAAAACTTGCTGGTTTTCACTTATAGTTCATTCATAGCCACTCCTGAAAAGGAGAGAAAGGTGCTCCTAAAATCATTTTCTGGAATGATTATGTTGATTAATTCATGAGGAGAGAAAAGTGGGGAGGAAGTCACAAAAGAGAAAGATGTAGGAGAAATGTTTTGGTGGGTTTAGGGAAATAGCAAAGATTGCACTCAGGTAGTTGGTGGGTCCCTGAAGAAGGGTTAAATATCTACCTTAACCCCCAGAGATGTTGCAAACTAGGCTAAAACTGACAACCTCATCACAGATCCCATGTACATGTAGGGCAGGTGAAGAAACAAACACTTGCCATGAAGACATCGATAGTGAGGGTGCCCACACTGACCACTGGAGAACAAAGCTGAGAATATCCCCTGTCACCTTTGGGACTGCTTCAAACCTGATTAAAAATCTAGTTTTCACCAAGTTGGGTTATTTACAATAGTTCTAAGGCCTTCTTTAAGTATACTAAGAAATTAGGAAATATCCCTGGAAAGCTGAACACTTAAGTCTAGCATAGTTATAAGAAATTACTGTGGTTCTGAAAGAAAAACTGCATTTATTATGTTCTTTTTAAATTTTTTACTGCATTTTCCATTATCATTTAACTTCCTTATACCTCCATCCCCCCTGAAATACTTTTTGCTTGACCCCTCCAACCCCTAAGCTCCCCACTAACAAATGTCATCATGCTCTCTATCAGTCTGTCCCTATTTTGCTTGTTAGTTCTTTGTTCATCAGATACCACATATGAAAGAAATCATATGGCATTTGTCTTTCTCTGACTGGCCTATTTCACTTAGCATAGTGTTCTCCAGGTCCATCCATGCTGTTACAAAGGGTAAAACTGTCTAAGTAGTATTCCATTGTGTACATGTCCCATAGTTATTTTATCCGTTCATCTACTAATGGACACTTGGGCTACTTCCATACCTCGGCAATTGTAAATAACACTTCAATGAACATAGGGGTGCCTGCATTCTTTCAAATTAGTGTTTGGATTTCTTCAGATATATTCGCTGAGTCAAAGGGCAGATCCATTTTTAATTGTTTGAGGTATCTCAATACTGCTTTCCACAGTGGTTGCACCAATCTGCATTCCCACTAACAATGCAAAAGGGTTCACAAATCCTCTCCAAAATTTGTTGTTTATTGATTTATTGATGATAGCTATTCTGACAGGTATGAGGTGATATTGCATTATGGTTTTAATTAGCATTTCTCTGAAGGTGACATTGAGCATCTTTTCCTATGTCTGTTGGGCATCTGTATGTCCTTTTTGGAGAAGTGTCTACTCAGGTCCTTTGTCCATACTTTAATTGAATTGTTTTGGGGGTTTTTTGGTGTTGAACTTTGTAAGCTCTCTATAAATTTTGGATATTAACCCCAGGGTTAGATGTATTGGAGAATATGTTCTCCCATTTCATGGGTTATCTTTTTGTTTTGTTGATGGTCTCCTTTACTGTGGAAAAAAAGCATTTTATAAAATCCGGTACCTATTTATGATAAAAACTCTCAGCAAAGTGGTAATAAAGAAAATATACCTAAACATCATAAAAGCCATATATGACAAACCCACTGCCAGCATCATATTCAATGTGCAAAAACTACAAACAAGCATGCCCCTTAAAATCAGGAATAAGACAGGGATGTTCAGTTTCACCTCTTATTCAACATAGTACTGGAAGTTCTAACCACAGCCATCAGACAAGAAGAAGAAACAGAAGACATCCAAATTGGAAAGGCAGAAGTACAACCATCTTTTTTTGCAGATGATATGATAAAGAACATAGAGAACTGCAAAAGCTCCGCCAAGAAAGTACCAGAATTAATAAGTGAATTCAGCGAAGTAGCAGGATGCAAAATTAGTATCCAGAAATCAGCTGCATTTTTATATGCCAATAATGAACTAACAGAAATGGAAATTAAAAAAGCAATCCCATTCACAATTGCTTCAAAAGTAATAAAATACCTAGGAATAAATCTAATCAAGGTTGTAAAGGACTTGTACTTGGAAAATTATAAGACAGTGAAGAAAGAAATTGAAGAAGATACAAATAACCAAAAGCACATACCAGGTTAACAGATAGAAAGAATTAACATCATCAAAATGTCCATGCTACCCAAAGTAATCTATAGATTCAATGCAATTCCTATCAAGATTCCAATGATGTATTTCATAGAACTAGAACAAATATTTCAAAAAAGTTTATAGAACCACAATAGGCCCTGCATAGCAACATCAATCCTGAAAAAAAAGAACAAAGTTGGAGGAGTCATGCTACCTAATATGAAACTATACTATAAGGCTATAGTAATCAAAACAGCATGGTACTGGCATAAAAACAGACATATAGATCAATGGAACAGAATAGAGAGCCCAGAAATAAACCTACACCTTTATTAGTCAATTAATATGCAACACATACAATGGGCTGAAGATAGTTTAGTCAATATATGGTATTGGGAAAATTGGACAGATATGTGCAGAAAAATGAAACTAGACCAATTTATACCACACACAAGAATAAATTCAAAATGGCTAAAAGTTTAAATATTAGACCCAAAACCATAAAAATTCCACAAGATAACATAGGTGGTAAAATCTTGGACATTGCTTGTATCAATATTTTGTCTATCTCCCCAGACAAGGAAAAATAAACAAGTGGGACTGCATTTATTATCTTCTTAATGAAATTTCCTCCATCTTATATTTGTCACTGGGTGGAGAAAAAGCAACTTATTAACTTCGTTAGTGAGTCAGCTGGTTACAACACTTAAATATTCTCAGATAGGCCAAAGGACATCTGACAAGGGCACAACTGCTGTTCCCAATAATTGCCAAGTGTAGTAATACTCCAGATTTTACAAGGGAAGAGAATGTACAATTATATTATTTATTAATAATGAAAGTGCAACAACAGAGTACCTATAATTTATTAGTCATTTTTTGTGTGTAAGTCACTGTGGTACTTTGCTGAGAGTATGAATCTTGTGTAAACCAGGAGAGGTTTTCCTGACTCTACCCAATATGTGCACAGCACATTTTTACTAAGAGACTACATTACTATATCTGTATCTTTCCTGGGATGTATTGGCAACCCTGTGAAGATCTATGAGACCAGAATTATCTTACATATATGATTAAAGAAATGTTGGCCTATGATGAGAGCACCTACATATTTGACAACAAAAACATTCAAAATATAAATTATCATCAAACCAATCAATTAGAACAATAATTCTCAACTGGGGCTAATTTTACCTTCAGTGTACAACTGGCAATTTCTGGAGACATTTTTGATTATTACAACTGAAATGGCATTGCTGGCACCCATTGGGTAAGGCCAGGGATACTGCTAAACATATGCACAAAACATTTCTCCACAGCAAAGAATTATGTAGGCCCAATTGTCAATAGTTCCAGGATTGAGCTACCTGAGTTACGTAAATGGCACCATGAATGTGGGGAATACCACTGATTATGCCAATCAAGGCTGCTATGAGTGTAAGGAGTATAAGGAAAAGCTACACTCAGAACAATTATTTAATGTTTCTGCTACTGAACATGTAATCATAGCGTTAGTGATCACAAATAGAAAGCTTGCAAAAATTCCTTAGAAAAAGAGAATAAAAGATATGTTTTTGTAAGGATATCCCATAGCCTCCCATTCCTATAGTAATAAAAGATTATAGGAAACAGAGAGACGTCCAGTAAAGATGGAAGCATAGATAAATACGCCTTTGCTTGCTTGCACAACCAAAAGAAGGACAACAACACATTTTAAAACAAAAAACAATCAGAACTGCTAGAAATCTGAACTGTATGGAAGTCCAACAACCAAAGAGTTAAACATTCATCCAGACTGGTAGGAGGAACAGAGAAGGGAAACTGGGTCTGAGAGGACACACAGCAAGACGGTGGACCAAATGGGCCAAGTGGCAGTTGGAGGAGCAGGCGGTCCCACATTCATATGCTGATAAACCAGGAGGAACAGCTGGGAAGGGAGACAGGCCTCACAATCCAGGGTTCCAGCATGGGAAACTAAAGCCTCAAATCCTCTGGCTGTAAAAATCTATGGAGGTTGCGGTGGCTGGACAAACTCCCAGCCTCACAGCCAAGTTCATTAGAGAAATCCACGGGGTCCTAGAATGTGTACAAATCCACTCCCAGGGAACCAGCACCAGAAAGGCACAATCCATTTGTGGGTGGTGGGGGAAGTGACTGAAATTGGGCCAAGAGCTGAGCAAGCAGCTTTGTTCCCTCTCTGATCCCTCCCCCACAGACAGTACCACAACCCAGTGACATGGGTTGCCTGCGTGGGCAAATACCTGAGACTCCACCCCTTATAATATAACAGGTGCACAGAGACAAAGAAATATGACCCAAATGAAGAACAGATCAAAACTCCAGAGAAAGAACTAAGCAATGAGGAGATAGCCAACCTATCAGACGCAGAATTCAAAACACTGGTAATTAAGATGCTCACAGAAATGATTGAGTACAGACACAAAATAGAGGAAGAAGTGAAGGTTATGCAAAGTGAAATTAAAAATTATATACAGGGAACCAACAATGAAGGGGAGGAAACCAGAACTCAAATCAATGATTTGGAACACAAGGAAGAAATAAACATTCAACCAGCACAGAATGAAGAAACAAGAATTCAAAAAATTGAGGAAAGGCTAGGAACCTCTGGGACAACTTTAAACACTTCAATATCTGAATCATAGGGGTGCCAGACAGAGAAGAGGAAGAGCAAGAAATTGAAAACTTATTTGAACAAATAATGAAGGAAAACTTGCCCAATCTGGTGAAGGAAATGACTTCCAGGAAATCCAGGAAGCCCAGAGAGTCCCAAAGAATGGGCCCAAAGAGGAACACACCAAGACAAATCATAATTAAGTTACCCAAGATTAAACATAAGGAGAGAATCTTAAAAGAAGCAAGAGGAAAGGAGACAGTTACCTACAAGTTCCCATAAGGCTATCAGCTGATTCTCAAAAGAAGCCTTGCAGGCAAGAATGGGCTGGAAAGAAGTATTTGAAGTTATGAAAGGCAAGAAATTATATCCAAGATTACTCTATCCAGCAAAGGTAGCATTTAGAATGGAAGGGCAGATAAAGTGCTTCCTAGATAATGTAAAGTTAAAAGAGTTCATCACCACCAAGCCCTTATTATATAAAAAGTTAAAGGGACTTATTGAGGAAATAGAAGAAGATAAAAAACTATGAACAGTAAAGTGACAACAAACTCAAAACTATCAACAACTGAACCTAAAAAAACAAAAATGAACTAAGCAAACAAAGAGAACAGGGATAGAATCACAGAAATGAAAATCACGTGGAGGGTTATCAGTGGGATGGGGAAAGAGGGAGAATGAGAGAAAAGGTACAGGGAATAAGAACCATAATAGGTAGGCACAAAACAGACAGGGGAAGGTTAAGAATAGTATAGAAATGTAGAAGTCAAAGAATGTATATGACCGACCCACGGGCATGAGCTAGGGGAGAGGAATGCTGGTGAGAGAGGTGGTGCATGGTGGAGGGGAATAAAGGGAAGAAAAAACTGAGACAACTGTAATAGCATTATCACTAAAATACACTTTAAAAATAAACAGATTCTATAATTTTTATCTTCTTTGCTCATGTCAACTACATCCAAGTTACTTATTGAATGTACATGATGTACAAGCTCTAGAGAAACATGGCTGAAACCACAACACTTTTAAACTTCCAAGAGAAAAGAAAACATGTTCCTGCCATTGAAGAGTCCGTTGCTATATATAGTGTTCTCTCCTTTGATATACTGTTGTGAAAAAAACCCTCAAATTCTGCCAAATAGCATTCATTGAAAGGTGACATCTGGGCTATCAGTTAATTGATAATGATTATTGTAAACTCTAAGCAACATGACTATATCATAAACCTTGGAATTACTAAATATTTGACTTACGATGCCACCTAATTCCATTTTATTTTTAACTTTGAATATTCCTTAACAAAATGAAAATAATTTGTTAAGGCTATTTGAAAAAAAAAGTTGAGAGCCCACTTTTCTTAGAATGTTGGTCTCCTCAACTTGAATAGATTATATGATTCTTCATGGTAAGTCTCAGAAAGAAAAGTCTGATTGGAACTTCAAGCCAAGGCTTTAATTTGTTTCTGAACTGTAGCCTAGCAATAAAAATGATATAGTGCTAGGTGTCATCTTTGATTTTAGTTCTAGGTCAAGATATTTAATGGAATCTTAGAAATTAAGGAAGATAGGACTTGCTTCACATATACCAGAAGCTGGAGATGTAGTAAATTATTACCTAAATATAATTGCTTTCATTTTTCTTTCAGATAGATATCACTATAAACAAATTACATAATATTTAACAAAGTTTTAGACAAATATTTAACCATTATTAACAAATATTTGCTAAAAGGATTATCATTATTGCTAAATCTGCTAAACAATCCAGCTAACTAAATAGATAAATTTTCAGAATATTTATACACATCAAGCTAAGCATATAATATATGCAGTATAGCACATTAATTTTCTGAAGTGTCCCCGTAGGTCAGTGGAATAATAAACCCCAGCCGTTCATTATAAAAATGAAATGCTGATGTGATTTTCTTGTTACTCTAAACCATATGATGTCTACCTGAAAATATTGAATGATTTATGCTTAAAAGATAAACACATAGATTATGCTTCCTAGTGTTGATAAATGTGAAACAACAATAAGGCAATGGTCAGAAAACCATATTTCTTCTCTGCGTGTTATTTTATACACATGAAAATAAACCCTAGGACTTAAAGAGAAATTGAGACAGCTTTCAAGCATTTGTATTTCTGCCTCTTTTTTTCTGCTCCAGTGTGCTTGGTTTTCATGAGCTATTCTGAGAGGTTTTGCTGCAGAGTGCCTTTTGTGCTCTTGATCTAGTGACATGAAAAGTAGGCGAATACAAAGGCTCTGATGAGGGGGAGAAGAAATGCCATTCACGCAAGATAATATAAAATTTCTTCCTCTAGCAAATTACAGAACTAATGATTTTGACATTAATTCCTGAGCTAAGGAAACTCTTTAAAATTGATGTAAAAAAGTTCTTGTCTTCATTTATTACAAACGCAAATGTTCTAATTCTAGTGAATAGAATTATTTAATTCTATAAAGAGATAAATACTAGCTTAAACTACCTCTAACATATTCCCCCACAAACACTAGAATGAAACAAAGTAATTAAGCCCAATATTAGCCCATCTCACTCTCATGGGAATTAAGTCGATTTCTAATTCACTTCATGTAATTTTAAGTGTATTATATTGTCCTGAATTGTATTATTATAGTAGCTACCACCTTATAAACACTCCTTCCACAGATATATCTTGAACACCTACTATGTACCAAACATACTGCTAGCCCCAGCAATGTATGGCTTACCTCTAGGATCGCACTTTTCACACATTGTATGAATGATTCATGCTCTTATATGTGGTTTTTCAACTAGACTTGTATTCTCTGAAAACAAAATCACTGTCAGCAGAATCCTGGTGAGTAACAATGAAGATACTTAAACAAAATTTTGAAAAACACTTGTGGTGATTATAATATTAATATTAATTACAATACTAAGAAGGAAGAGGAAAAGAAAAAGGGGAAACATAGGGACTGCTAATTGCCAGTGTTCTGTGTTTATTCTTCCATTTATTTCTTATTGTTGTTCAAGTACAGTTGTCTCCATTTCCCCCCTCAACTCCTCACTCCAAATCTACCCATCCCCACCTGCCACCATTGATCCTGCCCCCCTTTAGTTTTGTCCATGGGTCCTTTATACATGCTCCTTGATGAACCTTCCCCCTAATGCCCAGTTATCACCTCCTACCTCCCCTCCAGTAACTTTCAGTTTGCTCTTTATTTTAATGTCTCTGGTCATGTTCTGCTAGCTTGTTTGTTTTGCTGATTAGGTTCTACTTATAGGTGAAATCATATGGTTCTTACCATAACTCTATGAGGTAGGTAACAATGCAGACCCCATTTCACATATTAGTATATCAAGATGCAAACGTGTGCTAGTGCTGAGGTGCTAATTTGATCAAAGTCATCAGAGTAATAGAAGTGTGTGTGGAGAGAGATAGAGAGAGAGAGAGAGAGAGAGAGAGAGAGAGAGGTTTGTGTCCCACCCATTATGAGGTATTTGGATATGAATATCAAGTCCTTGGAAGCCAGGGGTTTGGGCTATAGACATAGATTTAGGAGTATTTGATTTACTTAGTAGTCAAATGCTTAAACATGTATAGAAAGGACAACAAAGAATGTTAAGATGGGGTGAATGGAATACTTAAAGAATGTAAAGGAGAAATTATCATGAAAACAGCCAAAAATAGAAATGGTGTCAAGAAAAAGGACTGAAATGTTAGATTCTGCAAGGGAGATGAAGTAGGATGAGAGGGGAAATGCACAATCTTTTGAAAACTCAGGCTATTTTATAAAGTCAGAGATGGGTCAAAGCCAAAGCCCAGAGCTATGGGAAGAAACAATGGAGACACAAATAGAAAATTCCTTTTTTAAGAAATTTGGCTCTAAAGGAAAAAGTATAGAAGGGCAATGTAAGACAAAGGAAAGGTATTATATTATTTTTAAGATAGTAGATATATAAACATGTTTGTACTGAGGGTAACTCAGTAACTTCCAGTAACAAAGGAGAGATTTGAGGTGGAGAAATGAGGTGACTCATGCAGAAGGTTGGGGATCAGGGTGTGCAGAGCGAAGGCAGAGAAGTTAGGAATAGCTGCAGTCCCTGCAAAGAGTCTCTGAATTAGATGTGAATAAGTTATTTCATTAGCTACATAATTAAACAAACAAAAATGCTGGAAAAGAATATTTACACTTTGTGTTACAAACAGCTAATCTCCCAATATATATGGGGCTTCTTGAACTCCACAAAAACTTGACCGACAATCAATAAAAATAGGCATATGATATGAATAGACAGTTCACAGGAAAACAAATGTAACTGGCTTTTAAACTAACACATAAGAAGATAACCTCACTCACAAGAGATATGCAAATGAAAAATACACAGAGATAGCGTTTTTCACTCATCAGATTGGCAAAAAATGCAAAAGGTTGACAACTTGAACTCCTGTGTTACTGTCACAAACTTAAGGAAGGAAATTTTGTAGTAATACAAGTCACAAATTTGTTTACCCTTTAACCAACAATCCTACTTCTGAAACTTTATCCTATCCTGAACGAAAGAAGGGCTTGCTTGGCAAGACTTTTTTTTTTTTTTTTTTTTTTCAGATACTGAACTTCTTGAACTCAAAATCCTGTATCATTTAAAGTGCTTCTTGTTTTCTAATGAGAAGATATTTATATCAGTCATACAAAATAACACCCATACAAGGTTATTTGTTGCAGAATTTTTATAATGGCAAAAGATTAGAATTATCTCAAGTGTCCATCAATATTCAACTTATTAAATAGTTTACACACATATATATACATTTACAGGGTGGTGCAAAGTCAGCTTGCAGTTGTTTGTATGGGAAATAATACAATAATTAATAAATAATAATACAAGAATAAACTGTGTTTCATGTACTCACAACTGTAAACCTACTTTTCGCCCCACCCTGTATATTCTTTGTAGTGATATATTATCACAGCATATGATACAGAGTATGTGATGATAGATTGTTAAATTTTTAAAACCTTATGCAGAACAATACAGTACCTTTCATTTGTGAAAGGAAAGGTGTAAAGTAAAAATGTTTATTTGTGTATGTTTGTATTTAAATGAAGAAATGCAAGTAAGTATCTACCAAAAGGGACAAGAAAGGGAAAGGATTAATGAGAACAAATGAAAGATCAAGACTTCTCAGCATATACCCTCTTATATAATTTTGATTTTAAATAATATAACCATGTGAACTATTTAAAAAATAAGACCTCTAAAAGAAAAATGAAAAAAATCTATTTTTGAACTCTTAACATTTTTCATGATCAAATCAAGTGAATGCTGCCCCAAAGCTAGTCTCAGCCATAAGGCCCTGAAACATTTTGTCTCCATCAGATACAAATTATTCTCTATAACAAAATATTAAAACTTAGAAGTGGTATTTAAAGATAAACTATAGTAGAGCCAATGTTCATGCACTTAATAGTCAGTGTGCTTTCTTGACTAGGAGAGAATGACAGGAAATTAACCACCTGTTAGGAATTTGGAGGTTCCACACTTTTGGGCCTCTGCCAGCTACAGGGCAGGCTATAAACTTTGGAAATGTGACTCAAGTGCAAATATTATCATCCCATTCATTGCAGAGATGCAAGAGGTTTAGTAAATGCTTCTCTAGGGTTCAAAATGTAAAAAGATGTTCAATCTGCAAGTCTTAAATTGTTTATGTCACATTTACAATGTGAGAGGAAATCCCTAGGAATTTCTACCATCAAAAGAAGTACAAGGGTTCACTAACACATCACCCTGAACCCAAGAACAACCTCATCTGCCCAGATACCTTTGGCTCAGGCTTTGGACTTCTTGGACCCAAAAGTCAAAGTCTTTGGAAATATATTTTGATTTTTAGAAAGAAGAAGGACATTTACTTTTGAAACCATAAAGTTCTACAAACCAAATAATTATTTTAGTCTCGTGTCCAAATAAATTGAGGGAGACAGAAAAATAACTCTCTTTCATAGAGTTGTTTGTACATCCATCCCAAAGAATAAGTGCCCTCAACTCTGCTGCATACAGCTCTCACCTGGTGAAATTTCTGCAGCCCACATGTCCTCTTAAACGTGCTAAAGGAATAAACGAACCCCACCTCAGCATGTCTGATAGCTTGAATTCCAGGTAGTAGTCTGAATTTACAGTTACAAATTAGTTTGCTGTCTATACTCAAAACCTAAAAGAAATTGTACAGTAAATAAATGAGAATTTACTCCCCTCCCCCATGGAAAAAATACCTATAGCCCCACTTCTGATACAGATCCTTAATCTGTAAAATCAAGAATTCGGAACTAGATTAAGTCTGCAGCTCTCACTAGTGTAAACATCCTATGACTCTTCTTCCTCTTGGCTGGGTTAGGAAACACAGCTGCATGTTCAGGTCGTTTTTCCTCATAAGAGCATCATCTCAGCCATGCTATTCACTGCAATAGGCAAGGAAGTTTAAGGCTTAAACTGTAGTTTCTAACAAAAAGAATTTTAAGAGACATAGTCCTGAACACAGGAGAGCCCTCCACAGTTGCAGAGCTCTGAGAAATGAGAGTTTCCTTTTTGTTCCAAGTTTTTCTGGAATTCAGACACGCTATCATTGTCTCATAGCCTCCTTGTGCAATATAAAGTTTTATAATCCAAGCTGAAAAATACCATTGTAAGGGGAAAACATCAGAGTAATCTAACAGTGTTCCTTTAACATGGTTGGTAACTTTTGCCCTTCCATAATTGAATATTGAAAAATCTGAAAAAACACAGCTGGAAGGAAATAGGTTTTATCTCTTTATTAACTTTAGATGTTTCTCCCAGGAAAGAGAGGGAGATTGTTGGCAAAAAAATAATGAAAACACCAGGGCTTGTGCTGTGTGCTGGAAGAATTGCTCCCAAGACGGTGAAGGTGGAATGCAGATAAGGACGGTGAAGATGCAGCCTGTTCGCTTTTTCTTTAATTTAAAGAAAAACTATGTTTCTGTTCCATTTTTATCTATCCTGACTATGAAGTAGCTGTCAACTCAGAGATCTGGTAGCCCCAGTAAAATAATGTAGACTTAATTACGGTGATGCCCTTTAGGTGTTCGTGCTTCGGATGGTTGCGCTGTCGCTCTGTTACTGGGAGGTACAAAATAATAGGTCCATCTTCAAAAGATGCGGTCTTAGCAGGACTAGTATTTTTATTTGTAGTATCCAGAGTACTGGAATAAAGGTAATTGCTAAATACTACTTAAGATGGAAATGTGCATACGTTTAGTCATTGCAAGCACTAAATCACTTGGGGTATTTCCTTCAATGCTGCATTTTAACAGAACCAGATTTTCTTACCTGAAATGGGAACTTTGTAATAGTCCTATTGTGAATGGAAAAAAGGAACTTCAAGGGCCATTTCTGTGGCATATACGTAATGCAATGAAAGCACTATACTGAATATTTTATCTATTTTAAGGCACATTTTAACATGTATCAGATCAGAATGCATCTTACATTAGGTGGGGAGTCAGTTTACCTCGCAGCGTTTCCTTTTTCATTGGTGTATAAAATAACAGTGCGTCTTTGGGATCCTGAAGAACAGTAGATTGCTGATGCTTTTGTTGCCTCATGTGATAAGAGCCCTTCATAGGAGAGCATTACTTATTTCATGGAATGTGCCAAACAGGTGAAGAATTAAACTCAGCCTGTATTTTTCCTAGTGCTAAAGGATGCTAATAGCAAAACACATGTAAGACCACAACACAATATTCTGTAATAAACTAAGTAATGGCTTCCTAAAGATATCCATATCTGATCCCTAGAATCTGTGACTGTTTGGGTTTACGTGACAAAAGGGATTTTGCAGGTGTGATCACTCTAAGGACCTTGAAACAGGGAGATTATCCTGGATTATCCCGGTGGGGCCAGTGTAATCACAAGGGTCCTTATAACAGGAAGGCAGGGGAATTGGAGGTAGAGAAGATTTAAGCATAGAAGAAAAGGCTGAGTGATGTATACTTCGTAGGCAGAGGAAGGGGCCCTGGGCCAAGGAATGAAGTTGTCCTTTTAGAAAACGGAAAAAGCAAGGGAAGCAATTTTCAGGCTTTCAGAAGGAATGTAGTTCTGCTGACACCTTGATTTTCACCTGTGAGACCTATTTCAGATTTCTGACCTCCAGAACTATAAGGTAAATGAATTTGTGTTGTTTTAAACCTGTAGGTTTAAAAATTACATAAGTTTATGTAATTTTTTGTACAGCAGCAATAGGAAACTAATGCAATCCTCTCTAAGAAACATCCTCAGAAAAATACAAGATATTTTTTACAATCTTTCCAGTTGGTCTCAAAATAAATGCACATACTATAACTCTGCCCAATTTTTTTTTATCAAGATACAGAGCTCAAAAAATGGAGTGATGGATGGATAGTAGGTCAGGTATATGAGTAGGCATATAATAAAGCAAAAATCATGACATTAATTATAGAATATAGAAAGTAAGCATTGGTGTTTACTGTATACATTTTTTCCAACTTTTCTGTATTTTTAAAAATATCTTAAAATATTGGGAAGAGGGAATGATGGATATTTGACAACTTTAAAATAGAGAGATAAACTATGCTTTTAAAAAATCAGGTTTTAGCCCACTGACTCTCTAGAATTATAGGATTCTGCATGAGTGTTACTGTGTAGTTGGGTTAAATTGTAACTTTTGTGTTACTCCTAATTTTCAGTTATGATGTTTCCTTGTATATAAAATAGAAAACCTGAATGAAAAATTGTGGGTTTTTTCCTTCAGTAAGTATAATTTTTCTACTAAAGAACGACTTTCAAGATGTGAAAATAAATCACATGGAAAATTTAACAATGTGTACTAAAGGAAATGTGTGTTGACATTCTTATGATAGCAAAATAATTTTAAGACAATCTTAATATTTCCCAATCCTAAGAAAAAATGTGAAGAAGAAATTTGCCTTTGATTCTCTTCTACTCTACACCAGCACCCACTCTTCCTCTCACTCTCTCTCCCTACAAAGGGGTGGGCTCTATAACAGAGTTGGAAAACAAACACGTAGTTCTTCCTCACACCCAGGCTGTTCTTTACCAAGATGGTTACATTTTAACAGGCTTTTCTCAAAAATATTTTGTCTTCAGAACCTACAGTGAATGAATAAATAATGGCAGAGTGGCAAGCCCTACAAAGTGCAACAGATATCTCTGAATCTCTGATAATTGAAGCCAGGCTTGCTTCCAAAATCTGTCCACAAGGTTAGCACACAGCCTGTGTGTGGTTAACAGCTCCTGCTCTCTGGTTAGCAAGCGGAATCACACAGGAAATATCAAGTAGCTGTTGTTTTCCAAGTATTTCTATGTTGTTGTATTCTCAGTTATGCTCACAGTCCATGGCACTGCTTCTGAAATTTTGTGAAAAGTAAAACACATAATAGAAATGATAAATATAAAACTTTTATCCCACCTTTAAATTTAGTGACGGATTTTAACTATCGCACTTATATCTCAGTTGGTTCATTATATTTAATTTTTGTTCATATTCCTGGTACTTGTATCATTATAGCTATTATGCTGTTAAAATTGCCTATAACCTACAGTAGAGTATCTTCCCAAATTAGCAAATTAAACAAAGGCACAGACCATTAAATAACTTAATTGCTTGTTCACTGGACTTTGATAGTTTACTTTAAATTATTGTATTTTAAAAACTTAGTTATATGGTCCACATGTAAACTCCTCTGCTTGATCTCAACCAGAAACCACACCCTGCTATTATACCCCTTCCACAACATCCTCAATTATTGATGATAACATCATTTTCCTTTCTTTAGGCTTCAAACTGAGCTCTTCCAGAAAAGCCTTGCTTATATCTTCACCTCCTTTATTAGTAATATAAAGAATAGTATTCTCTCTCTCTCTCTCTCTCTCTCTCTCTCTCTCTCTCTCTCTCTCTCTCTCTCTCTCATTGCATTGGATTAGATTAGAGTTTTCAGCTGAGCCCCAGGTGCTACTCGGAAATTCTTTTCTTTAACTCTAATTGATTCCCTATTGCACTTGCCACAACTGTTTGCAAATGCATCTCAATGTCCCTAAGCCACACCTGTCATCCTTACTCTCTGTATATAACTTTCCAATCCACCTAAATGACACAGAAGAACAAAGCCCTCTAAAGCAAATGCCTATTCTGGTATTTGCCTATCATTTAAAATTTTCTCAGAAACTTATTCTTTTTAATTCTTTTGTGAGCTTAAAGCAGGAATGCCATTCCCTTCCAAGACTAATTATTCCACTACATTGGAAGAAGCACGGCTTCACTTGCAAACACACCTTGCACAAACAAGTAGATTCCCCTTTACACCCCATAGCCACACCAGAAACAAGGCTGAGATATTTAAAGTTGACTTTATGCAAGGTCAGGGGATAATAATAGATAAAATTCTAATGAATTATATGTAATTGGAGGGTCTAATTTGCAATACATTTGATTCACCTTCAGTTTATGGCCCACTACAGTGCTCTGTATTCTTAGCTTTCTACACCACCTACCCAAAGAACAAAAGCATACAAGAGCACACATGTGCATAGGTGTCCTCCTCAAGAAAAGGCCAAGACTGTGGGATCCAGAGAGATTAAATTGCCCCTCTTACCTTCTCAGGGACCAACTTCACAATATTCTTTTCCTTTCTTCTCAGGACTGACACTAGGGATGTCCACTCTACCATGACAATCACTATGTGTCCTGGTCATGAGTTTTTCCCCGAAGTTCTATAAATACCTTCTTTGTTCTGATTTAGTCTTTCCTCCTAGAATATATTTCCTCTGCTCCTTCTTCTGTCACTGATCTACCCATTACTTCAGCACATTTTCAACTTTCCTCCACATAACCTCCCTGGGACCTCCCTGTCCTCTAATTGAATCTATTTGTACTTCTTCTAGTGCAAGGGGATTATCGGTGTATTTGATATTGGCTAGTTGTATACTTGGTTGCCCCTCTCATTGGATTGAAGTCTTGGAAGATAAGAACTCTTTTTCGGCTCTGACTGGTGTGGCTCAGTGGATTGAGTGTCAACCTGTGAAACAAAGGGTCGCCAGTTTGATTCCCAGTCAGGGCACATGCCTGGGTTGTGGGTCAGGACCCCAGCAGGAGGCAAATGGTAACCACACATTGATGTTTCTCTCCCTCTCTTTCTCCCTACTTTCCCCCTTCTCTAAAAATAAGTAAATAAAATATTTTTAAAAGAACTCATAATAACACTAACAATTCTGTATAACGTTATAATTTACACTTACTTTCTGTTTCAACAAAAATACCATAAATTGGGTGGGTTGTAAAGAAAAAAATATTTTCATAGATCTGGAAGTTGAGAAGTCAAAGATTAAGAAGCCAGCAAATTCAGTGTCTGGTAAAGCCTTGCTTACTATGTTCTCACCTGGACAAAGGAGCAATGGAGCTCTCTCTGAGGGTTTTTTTTTTGGTGGGGGGCAGGGACTGGGGGATGTAGGGGAGGTTTACAAGGGCACTAATCCCATTAGTACCCATGTGACCTAATTACTTCCCAAAGGCTCTGCCAGATAACATTGCATTGAGGATTAGGTTTCAGCATATGAATTTTGGGAGGACATGAACATTTAGTCTGAACTGAACATGAACACTGAACTCCTATGTGCTAAATAGTCTGCTAAGCACTTTAAATGCATTATTTCATTTAATCTTTACCACAACCTTAAGAAGTAGGTTCTACTATTAGCTCTGAGAAAATAGTGAAACAAAAAGATTCAATAACTTGCCCAAATTTACACATCTATTAAGAGTGGAGGCAGGCTTTATGTAGGCATCTAACTCCAGCACTCTCGCTCAGGTTCTCTGCAAGAGCCCCACTTATAAGAACTCCATAAATGTTGGTTGATACTGGAATTGACTTGGCTCTTCCATTTAAACCAAGATAAGTTTTATCTTTCAATATATTCCTAAAGGGAGAAAAAGTTGTACTTTAAATACAAAGTATATAAAAAATCTCACTACAAATCTGAGACTACAACCTATACAATTTGCAGGAAAAAGAATAGTTTTAAATATTCAGGATATCAGGATATGGGTTATTGAGTCTGGATATAAAAATGTGTAAAAATAATTAATGAGTAAAAAATTAGAGACCATAAAAGACCATTTACATTTTCATTACACATGCACACACATTCATCTACAGCTAAGTTATGGTTAATATGTCTCTAATTAAAAAGAGTATGTTACCAAAAGTTGCCATTATATTTAATGTTATCAGTAAACAGTAGTGTTTTCTATAGTACTTTATTTTTCAAGCTCTTAAGTTAGTTTAGAGCCGTGTCTCTGAAATTAATCATCTCTTGAGTAGCATTCTTGGTGAATGCCTCACAATGTTGTCTACTACAAAGCAAACTTCAATTTTCTTAAGAAAAGTAAAAAATGATCTATATTTTTGATGGACAGTGTGTGAGAAAATTAGACCCAAGCAGGAACAAGTTGCTGATGAAGCTTTCTATGATCTTTGAACATAAAGGTTCCAAAGCAATTGATCTTACTCTCTAAATGAAAGCAGTTTTCTTTTCTGAAATAATTAGGGAAGAGAATAATATCAGGACAATAGCTATCGAGGCCATCCACTTAAACTGAGAGTATGAGACTAGAATCTAAAAATATATATAAACAAGAGGCAGAAAGTAAAGCATTTTATTGGATAAGCAATTTAATTCAATATCAAATGTTTTTTAAATATTCATTTCCCAAATTTTTTCCAAAAAAATGTTTTTTTTTTCCTTTGAATGCATTTTAAAGCAAAACTGGAATTGTGGATACTACCATATTAGCTGCTTCACAGGAAAAAAAAAAAGAGTGTTCCAATTGTTTCGGTAGATTAAAGAGATGAGAGGTATTCCATCCCTAGTTCATTTCAACATCACTCAACTTTTCTGCTGGCCTTGTATAGATACAAAAGTGCAATAGAATATAAAAACTGTAAACACTGCTTTTGAATTTATACTCTATTGACTTTTTAAAACAATTTGTTCCTCTTCTTAATATTAGAGGCTCAGCACATCAAATTAAGAGCACTGTGCCCTGGTGGATACAGATTTTGGATTTCAGCAGGATTTTCTTTATTAGAACCAGTGAAATGCAAGGTGAGTTTTTAGAATGGGGCAGGGGTTGAGGGTACAGCGAAAGCCAGAGTGAAGAATTGCCAGAGAAAATATCATGAAAGATTCTTAATCTTGCAGGAATTTAAGGAATAATTTCCATCTTTAAAAGTGAAATAAGCTAGGTGGTGAAAGACAAATACCATATGATCTCATCTATAACAGGAACCTAAACATCAAAACAAACAAACAAGCAAAATATAACCAAAGACACTAAAATAGAAAACAAGCTGACAGTGACCAGAGGGGAGAGGGGAGGGAATTTCTGGGGAAAGGGGGAAGGGTTTACAGGAACAAGTACAAAGGACACATGGGCAAAAATGGTGGGGGTGGAAATGGGAGGGAGGTGGGGAGGGGGGGAGGGCTGGAGGGCTGGGCTGGGATGGAGTAAAAGGCAGAAAACTGTATTGAACAACAATTAAAATTAAAAAAAAAAACTTAAAAGAGATCTTTGAAGATTTTCATACTCTTTTCATTGCCAGCAGTGTTTTCTGTTGAAATGACATAATTTCTGTAATTGCTTACCTCTGAAGAGCAAGAGAAAAAAAACAACATTGGTATACTCTTTCTAAGATGACAAACTGAACAGAATGACAGCCTGAGTTAAGGACAGGGACAAGCAGCAAGCTTTGCACATGCTGTGGCCTCGGATATCCTGTCATATATTCATGTTATGTGAGTGCTTTTTATATGCTTAAAATAAACAAATATCTTTGTGAGACGATGACATAAAACATGAGAAATGTGACCAAGTACTTAAAGGAGCAGGATTTAAAGAAAACAATTTCTGAGTTAAAAGTAATTTGTCAGTTACATGAAGAATGGTGTATTGGTATAAAAATATTCCAAGTCTTCGTAAGATAAAAAATGCCTGTCATTTCTGAGGAAACAACAAGGTTGAGGAACCAGGAAACTAAGCATGGACTGATGATGTTGCTAACTAGTTTCATGAAATAAAAAGCTTACAGCTAAATAGATATAGAAGATATAGATATAGATGTATAGATATAGATGACTTACATATCTGTCCAGAAGGTATCCAGCCACGTAATGTGAAAAATATACATTTACTGAAGAAGATGCAAGATACAAGAGACATTGTACGTAAGACAATGGTGCCTCAGTCCCCCTCAAAGTAGGCACCTTGGGACCTCACGTAGTTCTCCCAATCACCATTGGCTTCCTCATTATATTTTCCTGAATCTCACTGACAGTCTGAAATCTCTTCCCTTTCAAAGGTGATTTTAGTTTAGGGAAAAGCCAGATATCACAGGGCACCATATCTGGGCTGTACGGGAGCTAAGTCACCTGGTGATTTGATGTTTCACCAAAACATTCTGCAGGAAACATGATGCATGAGTAGGGCACATTGTCCTGATGAAGCTGCCAATCACAAGTTGCCCATAGATGCAGACTTCTGAATAATCCAAATAGTTTCTGGGGAGGAATGCTCAAGCTTAATGCAAAATTTAATGCAGATTCATTGTTCTACTTGCTCAGTCATTTTGAATGTGACACCCAAACAGTACACATGCTCACTCAACACTGTCTACCACCTGCACTGACTAGTATAGTGAAGTCATCATTGTTCACACATGTGCACTTCAGTCCACTCCCCTTGGATGCCAGGTTACATCGATGTCATGCAAACTGTTTTTATTATATTAACAATGAGAATAGTTTGGCTAGAGATTTTCTGGACAGACTTCATATTTATGTATTTTATATATTTATATATTCACACATATACATATACATATATTTCACAGATTTCATTATCCAATCTTTCACACATGGTACAATTTCTTCAAAATTATGTTTCTTGTTGAGTTTATTATTCAGATTTATGTCTCAATGGTATTTAAGCAAAAGATGAAAAACTTTTATTAATATCAAAATATTGCCCTTCTCACTGAAATGAAAAAACAAAACAAACAACCAGATAATGCATTTCTTATCAAATATTGAAATAGAGATTATCTAGTAAATGCAGTTTTTTCTAGAAGCTTATGGAAAGTGATTTGTGTGTATCTGACATAGATCTGGGTATTCTTCATTCTGTGTATACACTTCAACATATTTTAACAAAAAGTAACCCTGCTTTCAATGTCCTGAACCTACAAGCAAGCTGACCAGAGCCCCTCCATCAGACATCACTCAGGCCATGTCAAGCTACGTAAAGAGTGGCGCCTTGCCAAATAAAGGGCAGAGGCCCATAACCACATCTTCTGGTTCCCCCTTCCCCTGATATCTTTGGTGTTTTTTATCATTCAAGTGAAAATTATTCTTCCAGAAATCCCACAGAGTTTAACCATGCAACCTTCCAATAGTGTACACCTGCTCACTCACTTCCTTTCATTCAAGAGTCTGCCTCATAGTCCTCTCATGAGCCTGTCACCTTGACAACCTTCTCTGCTCACCCTGTTTCCTCGTATCTGTGTATAAACTCCCAGCTGCTCAATAATGTGTAAGACATGAGTGTTTTGTGTCTTATGAATTCCAGGGTAGTCATAGTTAGAATATAAAAATTAAGAGAAGATAGATTAAACCAGCAGTGCTTGTTGGTTTTGGTATCTGCATCCTTTAATAATCTTAAAAATTATTGAGACCCCCAAAGAGCTCTTATTTATGTAAATAATATCTATTGATATTTATTTTATTAAAACTGAGAAATTTAAAAATATTTATTAAACTCATTTTAAAAAAGCATCATAAACTTATTACATGGATTTATGAAAATGCATTTATGAAAAAAATTACCCTATATTTTCTGCAATGAAAGAAATTTAGGGAGAAGAATGTCATTATTTACACATTAGCAAATCTCTTTAATGTCTGACTTAATAGCCAGAATTAAACATAAAGTCTGGCCTTTTTTTTCTTCTTCTACAGTTAATTTCTTGTGATATCATACATCATATAGATTCTGGAAAATTCCACTGTACACTTGTGAGTGAGAGTAATGAAGGCAAATAACTGTTTTTTAATGTTTAACCTCACTGGTGGTAGAGTCTTTTATACTTTGTTTGGTATAACCCTGAGAGCATCTCAGTATCCCTCAGCCATCCCTGGATTTCATTTAGAGCACCTCTGAAATAAAGGAATTTGAGAAAGAAACCACTGAGAGTACAGCGTATTGTCTCCAAAAGAACAGGATCCTTCTGAAGTAAAGGTAATTTCATGAACTCTCCAATGATCAAGTTATATCCAAAATAATATTAAGTCTGAACTAAAAACAAGGTGGAAATGCCCTTGCATAAGTACTTAAACAACTATTATTAAAGTTTTAAAATTATAAAGTAAAAATAAACAAAAATAAAATCATATTCTTAATGATTTTTGCTGAAATAAAACCATCCTTTCTAACATGAACATGATACTCGTTGCTCTAGTAGCAAGGCTCGTCAGCATGTTTGTACTATCATGTGCCATGTGTAACACCTCTCTCTCTCACTGCAACTCAGGTGCACATAATTGAATAAATCATAATCTTTAGATCAGCACACATTTCATCATGCATCCATTCATGATCCTCTTTTATTTAGTTAGTTAATCTTCATAATGTTATAAACAACAGTAAACCCAACATTCAAAATAAAATTAGGATCTTGACAATAATTTACTTTCACAATACAGCCCTCCTATTCCCTAGGCTTTTCCCAAGGATGGCAGCCATCATTTAAAAAAAATTATTGTATTTTTTCCAGTACCATTTAGTCCTCTTTTACCTCCCTTCTCCATAATCACCACACTGTTGTACATGTCCATGAGTCCTTTTTATTTTTGCTCAATCCCTACACTCCATCACTTATCCCCAGACCCTGTTGTCAGCCGGCTCTCTATCTGTGAGTCTGTTTCTATTTTGCCTGTTAGATCACTTTGTTCACTAAATTCAACGTATGAATGAAATCACATAGTATTTGTCTTTCTCTGACTGGCTTATTTCACTTAGTATAATGTTTTCCAGGACCATCCATACTGTGGCAAAGGGTAAAACTTTCTTCTTTTTTATGGTCAAGTAGTATTCCATTGTGTAAATGTCCCATAGTTGTTTTATCCACTCATCTACTGATGGACACTTGGTCTGTTTCCATATCTTGTTGATTATAAATAACACTGGGTGAAAGGCAGGTCCATTTTTAATTTTTTGAGGTATTTCCATAGTGCTTTCCAATAGTGGCTAACCAATCTGCATTGCCACCAACAGTACCCAAGGGGTTCCCTTTCTCCACATCCTCACCAACACTCATTTGCTGATTTATTGATGATAGCCATTCTGACAGGTGTGAGATGGTTGATTTATTGATGATAGCCATTCTGACAGGTGTGAGATGGTATCTCATTGTAGTTTTACTACAATGAGATGGTATCTCATTGTAGTTTTACAAAATAACTTGTAACAAAGAAAAGCAATGAAATCTTATGGCAGTTTTCAATTCATAAGGGAACCATTCAGATAAACCAGTCTATTTGTACATTAGTTATTTTAAGTTGGAATTAAAATAAAAATGAATATTTTAAAATCTGTATTTACTCTTCTGAACATTCTGAATGTTCAGAATTTCTCTGATGTTCTTGCATTTCTCAGAATGTTCTTGCATTTCTCAGAATGTTCAGATTTCTCAGAATGTTCTTGCATTTCTCTGATGATTAACGATGTTGAGCCTCTTTTCGTATGTCTATTGACCATCTGTCTGTCCTCTTTGGAGAAGTGTTATTCAGGTCTTTTGTCCATTTTGTAATTGGGTGTTGAGTTTGATAAGTTCTTTATAAATTTTGGATATTAGCCCCTTATCAGATGTATTGGTAAATATGTTCTCCAATTCTGGAGTTGTCTTTTTATTTTGTTGATGTTTTTCTTTGTTGTGCAAAAAACTTTAGTTTGATATAGTCTCACTTGTTTATTTTTTCTTTTGTTTCCCTAGCCTGGGGAAGGTACATCCAATAAAATACTGCTTCCAGCAATGTCCAAGATTTTGCTGCCTATATTTTCTTCTACCATTTTTAAGGTTTTTGATCTAACATTTAAGTCTTTAATCCATTTTTAATTTATTCTCATGTGTGGTATAAGAAGGTAGTCTAGTTTCATTTTTCTGCATGTATCTGTCCAATTTTTCCAACACCATTTATTGAATAAACTATCTTTAGCCCATTGTATGTGCTTGCTTCCTCTTTTAAATATTAATTGGCTGTAAGGTGTGGATTTATTTCCAGGTTCTCTGTTATGTTCCATTGATTTATATGTCTATTGTTATGCCTGTACCATGCTGTTTTGATAACTATGGCCTTATAGTATACTTTCATATTAGGTAGCATGATCCCTCCAACTTTTTTGTAACCATCACTCTTAAATTCTGTATTTACCACCCCTTTGCCTTTTTAAGATATAGTTTCATTTCATATCCATATTTTTATATATGCCTCAACAGGTTTAGATATTTCTAAAAAGTGGATTTTGTATTTTATTATTAACAATAAAAAGAAATATAATATACAATATTTGGAGACATTTCCTTTAATGTTATATAACTATATCATTCATATTTTAAAATTATTTTATTGTTGTTCAATTATAGTTGTCTGCATTTACCCCCCACCTCCCCTGTATCCATTCATATTATATTGCTTCATGGTACATCACTTAATTTAACTACTGTATAATATTCTACTGTGTGAATGTGTCAAACAGCACTGCTTTGAATATTCCTATTTGCATCTCCTATTTTACATGTGTAAAATAAGTCATTTCTTCTATCATTTTTCTCTAATAAAACCACAGCAAAACCTATAGTATATCTGACATTACATACCTTTCATTTGGCTCAAAAATATTTATGTAATAAAAAGAAGAGAGCATTATTGATCATTTACTTTATAGCAGACAATTTTCTAAGATCTCAACATGTATCGTCTTCTTTAATATACATACCAAACTTATGAGACTGGTACTACCATTTTCTCATTTCACAGACAAGAACACTGGCAAGCAAAGACTAGAATAAGTTAAAGAGATATTGCAGGATTCAAACCCAGGTAGTCAGTTCCCAGATCTTTCTAATTGCAACCACCATTATTTCTCTCTCTTTAGCTCACAAAAATAACTTGTAACAAAGAAAAGCAATGAAATCTCATGGCAGTTTTCAATTCATAAGGGAACCATTCAGATAAACCAGTCTATTTGTACATTAGTTATTTTAAGTTGGAATTAAAATAAAAATGAATATTTTAAAATCTGTATTTACTCTTCTGAACATTCTGAAAATATGTCTGTAGACCCTAGTTTGAGAAATAATGTTATCATGCAATGACTGATTGGACCTTCTCCACAATATAGGACTTAAAATCAAATTCATTGTTAAGTAGTAGAAATGCAACTGAAGCTGGCATAAAATAAGATAGATTTACAGATGTGGGAAGGACATAGAGTAGTCAGAAAAAAAAAGAAATGTTGCAGGAGAAATAGACACAATGACAAGTGGCGACTCCAACACCCCTCTTTCAACAATCACTAAAACAACTAAACAAAAAGAAAATAATGTGAGTGTAAAAGAATTAAACAACATAATTAATCAGCAGGACCTAATAAATATTTATAAAACACTCCACACAACCACTCTTTACGTTAAAATCATCTGATCATTTTTGCATTACAAATGAATCTTTTACTTAGGAATGATCCAGTATCATCAGGAGGGATCATTTAAAAATTATTGTTTCATTGAATTATGCAAATGTTTCAAATGATGACACATTTCATTATACAATATGAAAAATTACATTTGTTAATATCATCATTGATCTTTATGAAAAGTCTTTGAATATTGACAAATATAAGTTTTCCAAAATTCTAATTTTTGTTTCAAATTTTGGTATTTATCACTGGCAACAAATCGTGTTATTTTCCTTGAAATCACAGGTCCACATTGTTCATTTTCTAGAAAACATCTCCCAAATACCTTTTTAAGTAACTACATTTTTCTCTGCCAGTAATTTTTTTCAAGTAAAAAACATATTGTGTGGGAAAAAGTAGCTATACCAGCTCACAACTCCAACAATAGCACAAGTGCCATTCCTCATGACAATAGTACTTGAGTTTGCAGAAGAAATACTTCATTTGGTAGAAGTACTTTGTATTTGGTCACAAAGTGTGAACATTAAAAAAAGGTATTCGAGTACCAGTGTAATCAAGTTATTTTCACTGCCATATCTATGACATTCTCAAGTAAAAATGGCATTACAGTTTTTTTTTTTTAATGTGAGTGTATGGCTATGAAAAAGACAATGATTACTGATATAATTTGGTGCCATTGACCTGATTCATGTTCAGGCACCAAAGTAGTTTAGACTTCATGGACCCCTTGACAGGGAAGAGAAGACTAAGGGTTTCAGGGACCACATTTTTACCAGCAACTGCTCTGTTAGAACAGAACTTTTGCTTCTTTATTAAACTGGTGTTTCCAGGCTACTAGGACAGTAACTAGCACATAGTGGGTTTTCAATAGATAATTGTTGGATAAAGAATAAAATGGTGCCCTGGCTGGTGTAGCTCAGTGGATTGAGCGTGGGCCTGTGAACCAAGGGATCACGGTCTGATTCCCAGTCATGGCACATGCCTGGGTTGCAGGCCAGTTCCCGGCAGGGGATGCACAAGAGGCAACCATACATTGATGTTTCTCTCCCTCTCTCCTTCCCTTCCCCTCTAAAGATAAATAAATAAAATGTTTAAAAATTTTTTTAAAAAAGAATAAAATGGATGAATAAATTAGCCTTGTGGACTGTTTAAAATTTCTTTACTAGTCGAGAAGTGTACAAAGACAAAAATTTATCCACAAATTAGTTAATTTACCTGATTTAATAGTGACTAACCCATGAAAAAATAGTACTAGTTTAAGGTCTAGTATATGAAGTCAGATGCAAATACACATAATATGGATATAAAATAGAGATATTCAGGCATACAATTTGGAAAGGAGGAAGTATAACTGTAATTATTTGTATATGAGGTGATACTACATAGAAAGAACCCTAAAGATTACACCAAAAACTATTAGAACTGTTACATGAATTCAATAAAGTAGCAGGACAAATTAATATTTGGGAATCGACTGCACTTTTATATAAACCAATAACAAACTATCAGAAAGAGAATTTTTTAAAAAAATCTCCTTTACAATTACATCCAAAAATATCTAGAAATAAGTTTAACCAAGGATTTAAAGGCCTATACTCAGAAACCTATAAGACACTGAAGGAAAAAAATAGAAAATTATACACAAATAAGTGGGAGGATATACCATTCTTATGGGTAGGAAGAATTAATATTGTTAAAATGTTAAAGCTATCTACAGTAATTTATAGATTCATTGCAATTACTATCAAAATATCAATGGCAATTTTCAGAGAACTAGAAAAAATACTAAAATTTGTTTTAAAAACCTAAATAGTGACAATCTTGAGAAAGAAGAACAAAGTTGTAGTATACCACACTGTACTAACAATGCTATGATAATCAAAACATTTTAAAAGAAAATTTGTGTATTTAAAAATACTAAAATTTGAAAACTAAGATACAATCTTTTATATATATATTAAAATAAAAACATGCTACTTCACCTAAAACGCAGGGAAAGACAGTGCTGTAGTTACACAAATTGCTATTAGAATAAATAGTAAGACTCAACACCTCCTTTGAATCGCCGGGCCCATCAACCATTCACAGGCAGTAAGTAGTGTATAGTCAAGAGTTTGGGGTTAGAAGGAACAAAATCATTTTTGGAATTCCAGCTTCCTTCTTCTCCAGCTCTGTAAGTCCCTTGATGAATTTTTGATTTATCTAGCCCTGAATTCCCTCATGTATAAAAGAGGGATCATAAAATTAATTGCATTTCAACAAATTTTCGTAAGCTTCCAATAAAGTAATGGGTGTAAAATTCGCTTATGAATTTTAAAGAAAATCAACTGGTAATAATATTGATTACTATTTTCCAATTCAACTTGGCTATACCTAAACAATCTTCTTAAGTTATATCAATACCAAAAAGAAGTTCTTAATTATGAATATTAAACTAATGGAAAATGCCTCTTAATTTTGAGAATAAAGAATATCAGCAATTTAAATAATCATATCTCATTTTCAAACTGATGAACTCTAAATCATTCATGTTCTAAGGCTAACTACCCCCCCAAAAAAATGGGAAAACAGAATTTTAAGATCTAAGATATTAGATGAAAAAATGTTTCATTTCAATATACAAACCACTGAAAGAACACCTATTAGACACTTAATAGCTAGCTACTCTATGTGACCAGATTAAGGTAATAATATTTTGTTGTGTCTTTAAAATATTTTTACATGTAAACTAGGTCTATCTGTCATGTAGTCAATTATTTCCCACAGCATGAGACCATTCCCAACATATGCACATGAGAGTAATAACATAGTATATTGTTTGTTTGAAAGTAATAGATATACTAATACATTCTACCATTCTGACAGACCTTTAATGTCCCAGCGTTGAAAAGTCTCTTTAAGACTGAACAAGCAATAGTGTATGAATGCTTCAGTATGCAGTACTGATTCAATTACTTATTGTAGAATAAATGCATTGAGAAATGTTATTTTATTTTCCTTACCAATGAGGGAGGGCAGCTATAGGAATCATTTACTGCCTTAGTCTGAGCACCCCCATGGAGAGGATCCAAGCATAAAGTTTCCTTTGAAGTGAGTGGAATCTCCACACTCAGATCAGCTCTGAGAATATATAGAGTAGAACAAGAAACTGGCCACATAAAAACAGACATTTGCATTTAAATGAGGCTAGACTTAAAAGAAAATTTGTGAGTTAAAAAAAGACTAAGATTTGAAAACGAAGATACAATCTTTTCAGTGATCCTAAATCAAACCACCTTGAATCAGAAGCAGGTCTTTCTTCAGTCTAACACACGTACACACACACAAAAAAAAACAGCAATAGAAAATGTTCAAAAAGCTTAAAGATTAGGTCAGTATAGGACTCTTAAATCATATTGAAACATCACAGATGCCAAGTATCTCTACTGTGAATGCACATATAAGTCTGGGAATGTTAATGAGTTATATGTGTCCCAAATTCCAATTTCCACCCTGTATTTAATACTAGTAAAGTGTCAAACAAAATAAAATGAAACAAAAATAGCCATCACAAAACAATATTCCAGTTAAGAATTCAAGCATAAATCTTGCTGATGTAAGTAAACCCAGCATAGGAAATACAAGCTTTGAATGCAAAATGTGTCTGCCATCTATAAAACCAAAATAGGAACCAGAAACAGAGTTATTTCAGTAGTATGCATCATTTGTCAATCAAGAGCTAGTCTTTGAATAACACCGCAGTTCAAGACACTGTGCTTAGCTGAGTTTAAATCACAGTTTATGATTTGGATGTTCATACATAAAAATAAAGCTAAGTTTATAAGGCAATATATGTGAGTACCAAGAATTCTTTGAGAGAAGAAGGTCATGGCAAGCCAAGACAGTTCTTGAACGATGGAGAGAATTTAGCTCAGTGGGGTGAAATGTTATATCCTCTACATAGAGAGATGCCTAAGCAGAGACTTGAAAACTCTCAGGAAGAGTAACTTTGGAAGATAGCAAGGAGACCAACAGTATTAGAGCAAAGGGTCATGTCAATATCTGGTGAGATAAAGGAGGAACAGAAGGTTAGGATCAGACTGTAGAGGTTTCTCCATACCAGATCTCATGGCATGGCATGAACCCACAACATCACATACTGAAAGGGACAGTGGTGATGATCCAACTTGCCAGGAAACCCTTGATCCCTCAAGCACTCATAACAAACTGTCATCTAGCATCTGCTTGAGAATGATGTATGACGGGTGGGCATATTTTCTGAAAGTAAGCTCCTTAACTGTCTTAAAGACCTGGTCTTTTCTCCTTGCATACATAGTGATTCGTATAATATGAACTTCCAAATTGTTTTTTAGTAAATGACTGAATAACATACTCTTATTGCTGGGGGATTTCAGAGAATGCAAATGGAAGTAACCAGGGAAGTTATCATAGGAAAGGAAGACATCAATAGACTGAAGAATGGGTAGCACTTAGGAAGCAGAGAGGAAACAGATGGATTCTGGGCAGGAAAATTTTAGAAACAAAGCTCAAAGACAAAAAGAACATGCATTCAGTGGGGCAAGACTATAAGCGTAAGTGTATTTAATTCAAAAAGTTTTTCACTGAGAAGTGGTATGAAAATCCTTGAGAAGAGGTCAAAAGAGTTTGGATTTGTTGATGTAAATAAGTTGCTATTGCGGGGGGACAAAAATAATTCTCTTTCTACCCTTCTAAGTTCTTCTGGTTGATCTAATAATCAAATGGACATGAGGCAGATTAACAGGAGAAAATAACCAAATTGATTACATCTGTATATGTGGAGGTTCTGTAAGAGTGTAGGACCTGAGGACCAATCAGGGAGCTGTGGTATATATGCCATTCTGGACTAAGGGGAGGGAGGTGAGTGCCTGAGACTTCAAAGGGAAAGTAGACAATTCGCAGGTAGATGAAAGTAAACATTTAGTAAACAAATTATTGCAAGGTCACCAAGAAATAATGGGACACAGAGGGGAGTCTAACAAACAGACTTTGCTAGGTTCCTCCCTGTCTGCCATACTTACTTCATATTATGCAGAAGTGATAGCACCCTTTAAGCAGGATTTTCTATTTGAATTCTCTCAGGCAGTTTAGGAGAAAGTCAAAGGCTCTTCTTGAATCTTTTGTTTTCTTAAAAATAACCAGCTTAAATTAAGCAATAGCTCCAAAATGTCATATTTTGAATGGCAAAACTCTCTGCCCCCACAGATAAAATAGGTTCTTGAGTAAAATTAGTATTCAGAATATGAGGAAAACATGCTAAAAGTAGCATTTCAGGAAGACCGGATTAATGGCAGTGGACAGAGTAGATTAATTTAGAGAAAAACTGGAGGCAACATCACCTCAGAGTCTTTTTAATTAGAAAAAGTAATAAGGATGAAACTATTGCAACCATCTTGGAAAACAATGGCCTTACTTCATCAAACTCCACAGGCACCCACCCCCTCCATGGCCCAGCAGTTCTGCCCCTTTGTATAGTTCCTACAGAAACTCTTCATGTAGCACAGGAAAACATTCATATGAATGTTTGCTCAGTATTATTTGTACCAGTAGATCCTGGAAAGCTCTCTCAAATACTCATTGAGAATGTAATACATTGTAGCATATTCATATAAAGCAGTGAAAATGAGTGAACTACAGCCCCATCAACAGGTAAGAAACACCAAAACATAATGTTGATTAGGAAAAAAAAACTCACAGGAGAATTTTGTGTATTACCTTGTTATATATATAGACACACACATTTAAATATATATTTTATGTGTATACATATATAACTCTTCTTGTGACTTGTTTTGACAGGATGTTATTTACCTCCAGGGAAAGGAGGAGTATATGGCTGAGGAAGGACACATAGAGCCTTTCGAAATTCTAGCAATATTCTATTTCTTCTTTTTTTAAAGATTTTTATTTATTTGTTTGTTTGGTTGGTTCTATTTAGAGAGAGGGGAAGGGAGGGAGAAAGAGAAGGAGAGAGACATCAATGTGAAAAAGAAACACTGATGGCTGCCCTTTATAAGTGCCCCTACCAGGGACCTAACCTGCAGCCCAGGCATGTGCCCCAACCTGGAATCAAACTGGGGACCCTCAGTCCTGCAGGATGATGCCCCAACCAACTGAGCCACACTGGTCAGGGCAATTTTATATTTCTTGAAATGAGTGTGTATGTATGAGATTAACTTGTTATTATTTAACTGTATTGGCACATTTTCTACAGTCCTTGGTGGTTGTGATGTATTTCACAAATTGAAAACAAATAATAAGGACTTGACTTAGGATGATCATAGTGGCTATGTAAGAAAACATATGTGTGTTGAGATTCATGATTCATTTGGGTAAGATTACAACAAGGTACATCTTGTACTAGCAATACTAGGGCAGAGGATAAGCTGTGCAAATCAATAGTGTTCTAAAACTATTACTTGGATTTGGAATGCAAGAGTAATAATTCTAAAAGTCGATTGCCAGAAGGCTGTTTTACAAAGGGCAGCTTGATAGATGGTGTGGGAGGCATGAACTGTTGAGACATGCTAGGCCGTTTTCATCCACTCAGAAGTGCAATGCAGTAGGGCTCCCAAACATTAGCTGCGACAGGTTGACCTTCCATTCCACTCCTCTTCTGTTGATTCCCTAATTGTAAAATTTATCTTTCACCTTTCCAAAAATATGTATGAAAAATGGAGACTATGATGTCTCCCTGTGATATTATAATCTATAATAAGAAATGTCTATGTGTTTATTCAGATTATTGAAATTTGTTTCTCATATATATGTGGTCTTTATCCACAGTTCCTAGTTCACAGTTCCCAAACCTTTGGAATTTACTGAGCAGTAAGAACAATGAGAGAATTATTTGCTATACTATTTGGTCTCTGGTTCTCATTTCCTGGAAACAAATGCTTCGGAACCACAAGGGTGAAATGGGTGTCTTGTCATTCACAACAGGCTCCTTTGTACCACAACAGGGTGTCTGTTATTGAAGATGACTTTTGAAAAGTAACTAAGGAAAGGGCTGGTTGTCAGGGGAAATGACCACAGGACAGAGGTTGGGACTTTTTGTCCCACTCTTTAATGTCCGGGGAAGGGACAGGGGCTAAAAGTTGAATCAATCACCAACAGTCAATTAGTTAATCGATCATGCCTATGTAATGAAGCCTCCATAAAATCCCAAAAAGAGGGGGTTCAGAGGGTTTCCAGGTTGGGGAACACAAAAGCTTCCATGTTCAACCTTGCTGGGCCCTAAACTCCATGAGGACAGAAACTCCTTTGTTGGGGAACTCACTCTATGTATCTCTTTTTCTAAAGATATTTTATTATGGTTTTAATTATTAAATATATTTTACCCTCATTATTTTACTTTTTTCTATTACAGTTGACATTAAATATTATATTAGTTTCAGATGTACAGTATAATGATTAGATGTTTATTACAAAGTGATTGTCTCAGTTAGTCTAATACCCACCTGGCACCATACAGAGTTATTACAGTATTATTGACTTTATTCTCTCTGCTGTACTCTACATCCCATAACTATTTTATAACTGCCAATTTGTACTTAATTCCTTCACCTTTTTCATCCAGCCTCCCAACCTCCCTCCCATCTGTCAACCATCACTTTGTTCTCTGTATCTATGAGTCTCGAACAAAATAAACAAGTCCTATGTATGTCTTCATCTTTTTGACTTGTATCCTTTGTAATAAATCAGTAATCTAGTGAGTAAATGGGTTTTCTGAGTTCTGTGAGCTGTTCTAACAAATTAATTAAACCCAAGGAAGAGGTCATGGGTACCTCTAGTTTAAAGCCAGTCAGTCAGAAATAGTTGTAACCACCTGAACCTGAAATTGGCCTTCCGATTTGGGTGTGGGGGGTGGGGGTTGTTGAAACTTCCAATTTGTAGCCAGTTGGTGAGAAGCACAGGTAACATCCTGGACTTGCAATTGGCATCTATTTAGGACCAAGCACTTTGCTGGTGGTATCTGATACTATCTTTGGGTAGATAGTATCAGAACTGAGTTGAATTTAGTTGAATTTTCAGACACCTTGCTGGTGAATTGCTTGTTGGTCTGGGGAAGATTTCTCTCTCTCTCTCTCTCTCTCTCTCTCTCTCTCTCTCTCTCTCTTTCTCTCTGGAATTGGGATCGAGGAATGTAAAGTAGTGATTTCCTCTCTCCTTCCTTCCATTTCCATCTTCCTTTCTTCTTTAATATGTATTCAAACTGGATTGATAGGAAGGGCTGCCTTTTATCATGTTCCACTTTCCAGGCACTTCAGAGATTATTACGTGTCCCAGAAATCAGTGCTGCCTGAGATTTCCCCCTTGCGGCACCCTCAGCTCTGCTGCCAGGGGCTGCTCTGCAGGTCCCAGCACCGTTCCTCCACTGCTGCAGATGTTACAGGTGTCTCTCTCAGCCCTTCCCAAAGCATTGACCCTTCCCTTACGCCCGAAACTCAGCAAAGCCAGTATATGAGATTGAGAAAATGGATACAATGCAGACAGGGAAATCTAAACTTAGATTCGTTATTGCTGTTCACAGAGTCCATTACTCGTATCACTACGCAACAATCTTCCTACTGATCATCTCTCTGTGATTGTTCTGCTGCTGGGACCAATGTGACTGTCGCTGACCAGAGTACACTTTGAGCAATCCCTCCATTCCTGCTTCAGGTATGCAGGCATTCAATGTCTCACGTGTCTGTTCCTGAGGAAGTTCAGGCCTTTATCTCTGGAGAGTAAAAATGCCCACTGGTGCATTCATCTAGCACAACACTCTTTCACAAAGGGTCACAGCATAGTGCTTGGCTGCTCAAGCATCAAGAAAATGCTGGCATTTTAAAATAGTGTTTTTCCTGTCACCATCAATATTTCAGAAACATTGAAGTCTAATCTCAAAGCACTTCCTCACATTAATTTTTGCATTTTTTCATAGAATAATCTCGTATCATTTTTCAAGGAAATTTTCAGTCCTCTAGGCCAACCCCTTACTGTGTAATGGGAAACCTAGGACCTGGAGAGGAGAAGTGATATGCATGTCACACAACTCATTAACAATAAATGTGTGATAATAACAATCAAGTATTCTCACTTCCTGTATGCTACTTTGAAAAGATATTTTTCTATTCATGATAACAACAACTTTCAATATCCTTATGTGGATTTCTTTTGCTGCTAAATAGTGGGAAATCTATGTCATTCTTTATACATCTGGGGATTTCTCTTGTTGAAACCAAATCTCCAATACCATCCCACTAAGAACCTAAAATAGAGACTGAAATCTACAGCTGCAAAATGAAAAGAAAATACAAATATGATGAGAAAGAAAACTATCTGTGAGGAAATATACTTCATTTACTACTTTCAAGTCACTGAAAAGAAACAAAATGCTATAACAAAGGATGAAGATTATGCCTTTTGAAAATAACATCAATCATTTTTCCAACAGTAATGTATTACATGCTTGTTTTGGAAAATCCAAAAGGAATATGTTCCAAGACTTCCAGTGGATGCCTGAAACCACAGAAGGACTGAACCCTAGACATACTATGTTTTTCCTATATATACACACCTGTAATAAAGTTTAGTTAATAAATTAGGCATAGTAAGAGATCAACAACATAACTAATAATGAAATAAAACAATTGTAGCAATATACTATGATAAATGTTATGTGAATGTGGTCTCTCTCTCCCTCAAATATCTTATGGTAATGTACTCGCCCTTCTTCTTCTTGTGAACCATTGATGACACCATTCCATAAATGCAATGGCCATCACCGATGCTTCTGATTATGTTGCCAGACATGGGCAGATAAGTTTTGGGGTTTTTTTGTGTGTGTATATGAGAACTTCTGGGTTCTTTGCTCTGTACACTCCCTTGGCTTTAACAAATGTCCTATAGCGTTGCCACACAGTTCCAGAGTTAATCTGTCCTTCCATGTTTTGTTCCCTGTTGCCCCCTTTGCATTTTATGCATGTAGGTTCCATTGGACATCTCATCCCAGAAGAACCCAGTTTTGTGGCCATTGAAGACTTGCTTTGGATGGTATCTTTCTTCTTAATCAACTTCTTCTGCCCTGCTGGGAATGTGGCAGTAGCTTCTTCATCAGCAGATGCAGCTACTCTAGTAATTACTATGCTGTTCAGTTCAACACTTTTCCTGAGTCTGTGTAACCTTCTGTTACCCACAGTGAATGGCTTGGTGTCACTCATTTCAGGACCCCTTGCTGAAGTCTTCTTATCATCTCAATGCTTTCTAGAGCAAAACATTGTTATCAGTGAGAAAATGTTTTCTGTTCTTGTTTTCCACCCACAAATTTAACATCTCCATCTTAACTAACCCCTACCACGCAGTGTGAAAGTAACTTTTGAAGTATGAGGTGTCACAGTAAAACTAGTAAATACAAAAAAACTATGCATTTTTTTTATGATTTCACAAACTGAAAAATCATTCTTCCCATAGATCTTAGCAGCCTCAGAATACAATTTGTTCTCTCCATATCAAGTGGAGAACTTTCAGCTTTTCACTTAAAAGAAGCACTTTATGGCTTTGCTTTGGCACATCTGAATTGTCAGCATCACTATTCTTGTATTTGAGGGCCAATATTAAGTAAAGCAAGGGCTGCTTGAACCGAAGCACCGTGATACCTACACTGGATCTGATCACGAAGATGCCTGCTAGGTGATTGAGAGTCAAGAAGC
This sequence comes from Anoura caudifer, assembly GCA_004027475.1. Classification (NCBI taxonomy): domain Eukaryota; kingdom Metazoa; phylum Chordata; class Mammalia; order Chiroptera; family Phyllostomidae; genus Anoura; species Anoura caudifer. The sequence goes on from PVKU01006056.1 coordinate 76,533, forward strand.
GTGTAGAGCCTGGATGTGCTGGATTCCCGGCCCGGACGGACAGCACCAGACATCGCGATACTTCATCATGCCACTCAGAACAGTATGTAAGAGAAAGCTTACGAATTTTTATTTCTGAAATTTTCCAAAGGTAACTGAAATCATAGATAATAGGAGGGACTACTGTATAATTTATCTTTTAAAAACTTCAACAAAATTGGGATCATACCCTCAAATATTTTCAAAGACTGCATCAGTCCTTCTAATGTCATTTACATGTACTAGTAAGTCTGCACATTTTTCTCTTGAAAAATGTGAGATTCTCACTATTTATTAGGAAATTAGCCAATTGGCAAGGAGTTAACTGAATTTCTTATTTAAAAAGATTAAGGCTTGTGAAGCAGGTTGGAGACATTGGTGTGCACATTGAGTGGCTATGCCAGCTTTCACCTCTGCCGTACCAGCTTCTTACACTGCTGGTAACCCTTCAGTCAGGCAGAAGGAAAGCACTGTTTGCAAAGGCTTTACTTGACCTTGTAATCGCTACTGTCCAGTCAAACACTATTAAGCCTATTCAGCTTCTCCAATATATCCATTTCCTATCCATTGATTTCCTTCTGATATCCCCCTGTCTCATCTCACTACTTATCTCGTCATACTAAATTTTGCATGGGGGAAGTAATTGTGATATTATATTAAAACACCTATCAGGTATTCTTTTGGGGGTTAGATTATTTTCATTCCACCAGCATATTCAAAGTATTAACTACTTATGTGAAACTACCAGCAGCATTTAAAACTCCTTTTTAAGAATCAAATGTTTAGTTCTTCATTAACACTGAATCTACCTGAAATTGATAATCCCGGTTGTCCTTATAATTATTTTGTTTCTAAACCTTGGACTTTATAGAATGAATTAATTATAGCATACATCTGTTTTTTTAACCGCTAAATTGGATAATGGTTTAATAGCTCAAGAGTAATACTTTTGGGATTTTAAGACTTATAAGATTCAATATTCCCCAAGTCTGGGGTTTTTCTTTTTTTTTTTGTTCATTTGTTTTTTTTTTTTTTTTTTCAATGATCTATGGCTTTGATTTCAGTAACAAATCAACCAAAATGAGGGCAGGTCATGGACTTTCATTGTGAGCCAGATTTGCTATCTTAGCCAGAAAGCTAGGTAGAGGAAACATAATTTGGTATGGAAAACTTACCTCATTAAACCTTAACAATTTTCCTGATTTAAAAAAAGTAAAAAACTGTACCTATTAGGTATATCAGTTCACTTTAAATAGTGTATTAAAAAAGAATTTTTTAAACTAGGTATTTATACTTTAACAAAGGCTGCCCTGACTGCACATAAAAACACGTAGGGAGTTAAATGAACACCTATCCCCAAGCCCCACGCCCAGAGAGTCTTTTTATTTGATCCAAGGCAGGACTGAGGCATCAGGATTTTTAAAGCTCCTCAGATTATTCAAATCCTGAAGCCAGGATTGAGAATCACTATGTCTAGCCACTAGGACTGAAGTGTATTTTTATCCTCTGAGTAAAGGGATTGTGTGAAATTAGAAGGACCAATTCCTGGGTTAATGTGGGATATATGAGTCATAATTAGGCCCTCTAAGTGCCAACCACAGTCTGGGCAGGGAACACCTGTGGAGCCAAGAATTAAAAATGAATGACGCCCTTTGCACCGTTATGATAATGCGTTCTACTCTCTGGGAAGCTATTAAAATATTCCTCTCAAGAATTTTTTCAAGCCTATTTTAAAGTGTCACAAGAGAAAGTAATATGAGGTTTTCAAGAGGGCTCTGTGAACTTAATCTGGCAGAGCTTTCTGGAAAATATTTTGGTATTTTATTTATGTGTGCATCATGCTGTGAAAGAGACGAGAAGGGGAGTTTGCCTGAGAAAAGACTGAGGGAAAGAGGTTTCACATTTGCATCACATCAAGGAATTTTGACTTGGCCTACCTCTTATTGCACTTTCCAGTTCTTGAGGTCCGTTTGATGCATAAATTTCCTAAGAGTCTAGCCTCATTTAAATGATAATTTGTGTCTTTAGAATGCCATTTCTAGTCTTGTTCTTCTGCATACCTGTGGAGCTGATTAGAGTGTGGCGATCTGTTTGTTTTCAAAGGAAATTTCATGTTCACATTCTCTCTACAGGGGTCAGTAGTGGAAGACAAGAAAATAGTCCCATAGCGTTTCTGCCAGTTGCTGGGGAAAATTTCCCTCCCATATTATATATCATTGCAGGCAATTGAATTAGTACTACAGTAGGAAAGAGTTTGCTGTTTCATACTCGTATAGTTTTTTCTTAACACCATGAAATTAAAGACATGCCAGCATGGAGCTGAGTATTTCTGATTACTTTCTAATAAGCAATGTAGTATATTATTTTCTTTATGTGCTTTTATAGCACATGCTGTGCAAGATAATTGGCTCCATGACAGATGTCTATATTCCAGAGGAAAATTTATTTGTGAAAGAACAAACAGATTTTAGAACAAACATATAAGGGGCTATTCATTATGTGGCCCACACGGTGCTTTTTGATGATTTGTACATTGGAATTAATATTTTCTTGTTCTGAACATGCATAAGCAAATTTGAGTGTTTGCTATAACCAATTTGAAATGTATTCAACTATTTGAATGTAATCTGTTCTCAATCAGTGTTGGGTGCTCTTAGATCTCATTTGAAACGCTGAAAAATGAGGAAAGGTGCACTTTTATTTCTGTTCAGAGAAGCTTGTAAGCCTGCACATTCTGCAAGTTGGCCAGGATAAGTTATGTCCACCTGACCCCTCTTCACAAGAAAATATCTACTAAAATGGTTGAAAAATAAGTATAGGAAAGATTCTCCATGAATCTTCCTTTACTTCTGCTCAAAATGTCACTCTTTTCCAAGGCAAGCACCAGTAGGCAACAGGATCCGAAGTCCCTAAAACTTTTGTGTGAGGTGGCTTGGCTTGGTGAACGGGTAATATTAGGTGACAAGGCTGATGCAAGGCCAGCTGGGAAAAGGGGAGGATATGGAGAAATGTCCATCTCCATCTACTTTGTAGCACTGCCTGGGGCCAATTCTGCTGCTTGTAAGTAAATTCTCCCATTCTTTTTTGGCTATAAGAATTTTTCCCGGGGTGGGGGGGAACAGACCCTTTATTCCCATCAGCTGACTGATCAGTTTTTGCAGTATGATTGTACCATTAACATAAATTTAAAATAACTAATAGATACAGACAGATTGCCATATCCTTAAAAAATTTAAGTTTAATAAGGTTCCATTTCAGAGGTGATTTTTCTTTTAATGAGAAGAAAAGGAGACACTTTTTATTCAGGCAGGTTTCTTCCAGCCTCTTGAACTTGCAGTAGCTTAGCCTTTTGCGAACTAGAGGAAATGAGGGGACAAAAGGAGATTTTATAATTAAATTGAAGTAGCCTTTACAAAAGTAAAACTACGGCTCTGAGTCCTGGTTTTGTAATGCCAGTTCTAGAGCGTGGAACCAACCTCAAGTGAAGTGGAGCCTTGAGGTCAAGAGAAAGGACTCTTCTCCTCACCCAGGAAGTGTGGGTGATTGGCTTCATCCCATAAATACATGCTAAGCTTGTGTGCTCAGTGGCTGGGCTACACGCAGCCTGAAACACCCTGAGGCTGCAATGTCTGACTTCAGCTGGGTGGTGGCTTTCTCAAACACACTTCTCTCTGTCAGCACAGATGAAACTGTGGCTGTGCCCATCAGGACCCTGAAGGTGTGAGAGAAGGTAGCCATCAGGTAACATTGAAAGCTTTGTCCCAGCCATTTGCCCACATTTTAAGGTAACATGTAGTCACCCGCTGAAAAGAAAAATTATCTTGACATAAAAATGCACCGAATAGACCTTAAAAATAACAACCACCACAGCTTTAATCCTCCTGTCCCTCCCCATCTCCTTGGCTTCTCATCAAAAGTGACTTCTTATTTACAGGAGGGTGCCAAGTGTTTGCTTCAGTTGATAACCCAACTTGGTAGGGAGGGATAAATGACTTAGAGGATGACTAAAGCAGAACAGTCCAGCAAGATGTAAAACTGACCCAGCAATATTTTCTTGCATTTTGTCCATGACCATCACTTTCCAGGATGAACTTCTCACCACTGGCCAAGCAAGCTTGGAATTTGGCTGGGATGAGTGAAGGCATACTCTAGGTCCTGACGTTTATCCTTGTGCACTGCTTGCTGTGAATTCTGTCGGGAGGAGGTTCAGATTTTACAGGCCATCCACTGCAAACACAGATGGTTTCCTTACAGAGGATTTTTCTTTCTGAGAGTTCCTTTATGGCTGGAGGGCTTTGCCTCCTTCATTACAGCCTGTGCCCTTCAAACTCCTTAGGTTCCACTTTCCTTCCTTGCCTTCAGTCCACTGCCTTCTTCTTCCTTATCTTCCTCAGTGTCCCTCCTCCCAGCCTGCTTTCCACCCCCTATGCCCCAAATGAAGACCTCTAGGAGGCAGAGGTGCCCAGGCACTGCGCAGGGCACTCTTGCCAGGAGCTGGGATGGGAAAAGTTTGGGGAAGGGAGGATGGGATTTAGGGACAAGAAGAGCAACTTGAGTAGAGGGGTAAAGGCAGGGACAAAACACCTGCCCTGGAATTGAACTGTGTATCCATTCCTGCGTGGGGTCAGTGACACAGCATTAAGCCACTTGGCTATGAAACCTGCGTAGAAGTCCCCAGACACCTGGCCCCCTGCGTTCTCCTGCTTCAGGGTGAGGCGGGGAAGGGGTTGGCTCCTGGGTTTCTTGTTTGCAGTTTAGGGGCGAAGTGGTCCAGTGTGTCCGTTGGGCTCACTACGGATTTAAAAAGGTTTAGACGGAAAGGGGGGCTGCCGACAAAGGTGGGAATGCAAGCTAGGACAGGGAGGATCCCTCCAGGCCAGAGGTGCAAGCAGGGAAGCACTGCGAAGACCTGTGCCAAGTAGCCTGAATCCTGCGACTAGTCGGGGGTTGTGTATAGGAATGGAAACTGCTCCTTTTTCTCAGATCAAAACCCCGGAGCCCCGTCTGCCAGTTCTGCACACTCTCTCCGCCGGAGTCCCCAAACCTGGGCGGGAGTATGGGGAAGGGTTCCTTGGTTCTCAACGGGAAGTGTCCCTCCAACCCCTCGCTGGGCAGAGGGAGGGTCGGGCATTTTTCTCAGCCGGTCACAGGCCAGCCGACTTGGCCACCTCGCAGGGCTGCTTTTCGGGACGCGGGACTCGGGCGGAGCAAAGGAAGACAGACTTTCGAGCCCGGCCTTCACCCACTTCCCCGGGGCTCACAGGCGAGAGTTCCAGCTCTCGGCCACCTCCTGCCCGCACGTTGAGTCCAAACACCCGGGACACGCAGTCCCCGCAGGGACACCCCAGGAAGCTGCAAGCGACTAAGAGGAGGCTCTGCGGGGACCAGGTTCCCAACCCCCTAGGCCCGAGTGTCCAGGGTGGCAGGGGCGGGGCGGCGGCGGCGAGCGCGGGGCGGGCGCGGGGCGGCGGGGCGCCGCGGAGCCGCCCCGGAGGAGGGCCCGGGAGCTGTCCCGGGAGGCTAGGGCCTCGGACGGGGTTGGGCCCCGAGCGCGCGCCGGGAGGAGGGAGCGGTCGCCGCGTGCTCGGTCTGTCCCCGCCCCGGGAGCCGGAGCCTCCCAACTATCTCCGTCCGCCTCGTCCGCTGTTCCAGCCGCGCCCGCCGCTCCGCTGCCAGCAGCCCGCAGGCTCGGGCTTCCGTCCCGGGCTGTGCCCGCGGTCGCGCAGGTTGGTGTCGCCGCCACCGCCGCGGCGGGGCGAGCCGGGGAAGGGTGGGGTGGGAGGGAGGGAGGGGGTTCAGCAAGTTGGGCAGATGCTGGGCCGGGACGGGGATCCTGCTGCCTCCTCGCCCCCTGTTCCAGGCGCCTGAGGCGGTTGTTGATTTCCTCCCCGGCTGCTCCGGTCCCGGGGAATCCTGCGCCGCGGCCAGGGAGGATCGCGGGACTTAGCCTTCCTCATACTCCTCCAGCCTCTCTGTGACCGCCTCCTCGCTACCACACCGCCTTGCCCAGTTCGTGAGCGGCAACCGTTCCCCTCTGTCCTTCTCACCTCTGGTCCTTGCCAGCTCTGTCCTCCTACCTGCAGTTTCACCAGCCACGGTGTAATGCGCTGGCGAAGGGTGATCGCAGAGGCGGGATGGAAAGTATCCACCACTTGGAGTTAAATCTGCCCTGTTTCAGTCACCTTGCCATTAATATGGCCTTTTGGCCCCTCTCTGTTCCCTGCTGCAAAATGTGCGCCTACTCTGCCCGTGTCTGTAGATCGTTGTACCATTCAGTGGGATGACTTAGGTATATCATTACCTGATTTTGTTTTGACCACAATCCCTGGTCTCCTCAAGCTGCTTGATGGCGGGTCCTGTGTTCTAATCATCTGAGTTCAGATCCTTCCCTTAGATGGGATTATGTGTTTAGCTGATTCGGTCAGTAGATCGGTTGGGATAAAAAATTCCTGTTTCTGGAACTGGTCGTGTTGAAATCGTCTATTCCCCACCTGACCCTATGCACAAAGCTGGACCGTATATCTTTCTATGGTCACAGGAATGCAAATAGCAGAAGATTATTAGTATTGGCCTCCCGTCTTTGGAAATGAGCAAACTCTACTTGCTTCCGGTGTTTTCCAATCTTTACAATCTCTTACACATTTTAAGTGCAAGTTCGAATTTGCTTTCACTTTTTAACAACTCAGGAAGCAGACCTTCATTTTAGTAAACCTAAGACATTTAGCTCAAACAACATGTGCCCTATCATTTGTAAATTTTCAGGTTAAAATCACAGGCACAAGCATTGTTAGCACTATTCTGATTATTTTATGAGGAAAGCAAGTAAGTGGCCTAATAAAACCATCTTTAGACCTGCTATTAAATAGTTAAGTCCTTTCACTTGTGATTTAATAGACAGTTCATGAGATCCTGTGTTGTGAGTGTATTGTGCTATGTGCTTTTAAAGATGAATCTAGAATATGTTCTTTGCTCTAAAGAGGCTTCCAATCTAATGGAGAGACTAATATTTTATTTCACATTTTTATGAAAATTAAATATATTCTAATGACTACATATGGCAAGTAGAATATGTCAGGAATACATTACTGAAGGCCCTTTCCAATCATTATTTAGTGAATCTACTTAATAGAGTGGGAAAAAATAATAAGTTTAGTTAAACTAGTGTTTTCTGAAATAAAATTTCAAATGCTTCTACTTCACCAAATGACACACTTGGAAATAAAATGAATTCTTTGTTTTTAGAATGAAAGCTCAGAAAAACACTCATACATGTATGATGTGGTAACAAATGTTAAAAGCTTTATAAATTTCAGTTCTAACTTAATAAGTCAATGTATGGTGCCCATATGCAATTTCTTCTCAACTTCTTGAAAAGTGAAGTTCATAATGCCTAGAAGGAAATACAGAGATTGAATATAATGTTTTTAATAAGTTTAAACCTAAACACTTAATGGTCCTATGAGCCCTCGATTGATTCTAGAAACTTGACTTGAATTTAAGTTATGAGATTCTTAGTGAGAGTTTTTTGTTTCATTTTGTTTTTAACCATTAAAAATAAAATCTGTCTTGACACAAAGGACACCCAAGACTTCCATCTGCAAAAGAATGACCAGATTAGGTTGTATTTGGTATGACTCAATGACATCGCTAATCCTTTCCCTGATCCCGGGAAGAATTCATCCATCTGCTATGATGCGTAGAGTTTCCTAGTCTTTACATACCACTACTGGGCTTTGAGAACTTTGATTCAACTCACACAGTGAGACTAGGGAAGTGGAGGGGCAGCCTGAGGGGTGTGAAGTTAACTTTACACTTGGCCTATTGTTCTGTGTCTTTGTTTTCCCATTTGTGAAGTGAGATTAAAGGTCCTGTCACTGCCCTGGAAAGCGTGTGGTTTGGTATAATAGTCCAGAATATTGAGCCAGAAAGCTTTTATGTGTAAGAACTTTCTTCACCCCTGTAACTCCTTTAGCCAGCAAAAGCTAATTGTTTAAAGCACATAAAAATAGCTTTTAAAAGGGGCTCTGAATAAAGTTGGTGGTGGTGTCATGTACTCTGAAGTCTCTGGAGAGAAGTTTCGGGTATCTTTATCTTCTACAAGTTACTGTACTGATTTGAGAATAAGACCTTCATCTTATCCAAGGTTGAACTCCCAGCTAGTTAGTAGCAGGAGGGAAACTGTAATTGTGATTGACTGATAAGTAGTCCTAACTTTCTCCTTGTTCAGTATGGTCTTGTATCCAGGGCACATTTAAAATCTCACATTTATAAATGTGTATGGCTAGAAATTTTGGCTTCAGGTTCTGATGGGCCTGGGCTGGAGTCCCATCCCAGACATATAGTCATATAGCCTCACGTGAGTTAAGTCCTCAGTTTTCACATTTCCAAAATGAGAATAATGGAAGTACTTACCTCAAAGGACTGTTGTAATGCTTAAATGAGCTAATTGATGTGAAGTGCTTAGGGCATTGCTAGTTATTTACTATATATTTACTACTCAATTATTTTAGTTTCTGGAGGGTGAGGGAATTACATTTGAAAGGTCCAATTCAAAATGTATATATAAACATGAACTGACACCCTAAATATTTTGAATTAGCACTACCTCAATTAACTTTTGTGTCATTTATTCAATAAGTGTTTATTGAGCTCCTACTATGTGTTGCTGGGCCTAGTTCTATGAACTTGACAATGGTGTGCAAGGCAGTTGTAGTCACTCTCTTACGACCTATAAGTCTGGGGAGGGGTCAGAAAATTGCAATCTTAAGTGATTCGTGCCATGATAGGGATGAAGCAGAGAACCACAGAAGACAGATGGGATGGGATGGGAGGCCCCTGGGTAGGTGACTGTCATATAGTGCTTCACCTGAAGAATAAGCAATAGCTCATGAAGAAGTTGGAGACTGAAGAGTGTTCCAGAACAAGGACAGCGGAGCGTGGTGCATTAGGGTGGAAGTCAGGTAGATAACGTGAAGGAATAAATAAATGAGAGCAGGAGCGAGCCACGTGGCACCCCGGAGAGCCCAGGCTTTCTGTAAGGGAACAGGAGATACTCAGTCTCAGCCAAGTGTTGTCAGGTTGGGATGCAGGCCAGGTGTTGCCAGATGCCATGATTTTTAAGAGGAGCTTAAAATTTATGTTTTATAAATGTGAAATCTCCCAAAATGTGAAATAACTCAAATGCTTTTTAAATGATTGTGTGAGCCAAACCAGACACATTTGTAGCTGGAATTCAACTCAGGGCCACCACTTTATGACCTTTGCATTTACAGAAGTGAAAAAGATTTAGTGTGGCTAAAGGAATGCATCTTAGAGGGAGAGGCAAGGGAAGTGCCCACAGATATGGGCAGAGCTTTATCAGTCAGTGCATGTGGAACTTGCTAAGGAAGGTTGGCTTAACCCTAAAAACGGTGGGTGACCTCAAAGACTGAAACAAGAGTGACATGACTAGATTTGTGCGTACAGGGTGGATGCGTTCTGTCTACTGTACGGAAAATGACTGGAAACCGTAGTGAAAGACTGTAGTGATATCCACTTAGGAAGCTATTGTAATGGTCCAAGCAAGAAATAAATATGGCTAAAAGCTGGGTATTGGAGCAGGATAAGGAGAGATGGTTAGATTTCAGAGATTCATAAGATGCCTCCACCGTTGGAGATAATCCTCCATTATTCACTCAGGTTTCTGTGAGCCGAGGCACTGACTGTTTTTATTCAAAACTGTCTGTTCAAGGACGCTTATATAACAGATAGTCTTGGAAAAATAGAGGTAGTCTTTTCCTCAGGAACAAAGGGCAGGAAGATAGGCTTACTGTCTAGTGTGTAAGATGTGGGTACTCTAAGCTTGGGTACTCTAGTGTGTAAGATTGGGTACTCTAACCTTCTGTAACGCAAATCAGTGTATAGGTATCACCTTCCTTTTCTCACTTCATACAATGGGAATTAGCATCAGAGAATTGGTACAACTAAGCTAATACTCCTGCTACTGTTTCTGAGAGTAATGTGACCTTTGTCTCCGGCCCCAAAATCCTATGTCTTCTCCCAGCATCCACAGAACTCTGGCATCCTATTTATTCACTAGCTGGGAGGGTAAAGGCTAATATCCTTTACAATTTTTAAAGCCACTAGCCACAATGCCTAAATGTAAATTAATTAAAATAAAAGATGTTGACTACTCAGTCACCCTAGCCACACTGCATGTACGTAACAGCCACAGGTGGCTCGTGGCCACTGTAGTGGAAAAGCAGGTGTAGAACTTTTCCATCATTGCAGAAAGTTCTATCAGATGTTGCTGAACAAAGGTTTCGAATATTTTTGTGTGTTCTTGGGTAGATACAGGTGGTAGAAGTTATTGATTCTAACACCATAAAAATGATGCTTGTATTTGTGTTAGGTTCACAAGAGTTCTTTTGTAGAAAGGAAATATTTCCGTTTGGATAATCAGTACAGTATTTAGTTCAGGCCTGTTGGGGGAAAAAAGTAGAAAATTATCTGCAGCGTCAGTTTGGAGACTAAGCAGACAGGGGCCATATGGCAACCGAAGTCCTACATATACATGGCTTTCCTCAAAATCATGTGTGACTGTGAGATTCGGATCTGCGCCCAAAGGAGCTTGAACTTCCGAACGCTGTCTTCAGCTCATCTATGAGCCAGGCTTAACATAAAAGGACAAGAGCGATACATTCACAGCGAGGTCCTGGAACAGGCCCAGTCCGGCAGCACCCACACCGGGCCTGCAGCAGCCCAGCTGTGCTGCCTGAGCTCACAGAAAGGAGGGAGGACAGGAACAAGATTTCCAAATGGCTTGTTCAGGGAGTTAAAGAGGGTAGCCTCTGGAAAAGCACAGTTTTCAATGACACAGCAGAGGTGGGGGCCGATGCCAAGGACAATAAAAGCAGCAAATCTGTTTCCCTGTCAGAGGGGAAGCTCATTTTGAGGAGGGCATGGATTACAAGTACTGGGAAGTGAAAGTATACTGTTGTTATCATTATTTCCGACGTTTTTTAGGCCCACCAACCAACGCAGCAGCAGCCACAGAGAACGTAGTCTTTTTACCTGAATTGAATGTGTAGTTGACTGCTTAGTCTCATAGTTTTAACATAACAAAGGACAGTAGTGGAGATTTTAAAAAGTGAAGGCGGATACCCTTAGGGTAGAATTGTACTAGGACCTGCTATTTCCATAGCTAAAAATACCTTATTGAAAATTTCAGATGTTAAGAATTTTATTTAAGTATGCTGAAGAAATTTAAAATAGTACTTATTTGTAGTGCAGTAAAAATTTATTTATATGAAGACTAATTAGAGGTTTTTAAAAATCTGAATTTTAGAATATTTTTGAAGTTGAATTTATTATCTTTAAGTGCTAGTATGCATAACCCAGACCCGGCTAAGGATGTTACCTTTTAGAACTCTTCTGAGAAAAATTTATAAAGAGATGTGTTAATTTTGAAGTAGCACGATGGTTGTTTGCATGTCACTGGAGTGTTTAAAGAAAACTTGTGTTGGTTAAACATATACTTCTTATTTGCACTACTAATTGCATCAACAAACCACTATTTACACAGATACTTTTTAAAGTTCAGTAAATTCTGGGAGAACCAAGGTCATGTGCTATCAAGGTTTGGACCAAGATAGAGTCCCTTGCATGAATTTCTCAATTAGTGAGGTTTTACTCCATTTAGTGCCTCAATGCTACTTGGCTAAATGTCTTTTTTTTTTTTTTTTTTAATTTAAAAAAATTATTTATTTATTTTTAGAGAGAGGGGAAGGGAAGGAGAAAGAGAAGGAGAGAAATAACAGTGTGTGGTTGCCTCTCAAGTGTCCCCTACTGACAAATTGGCCCGCAACCCAGACATGTACCCTGATGGGAATCAAACCAGCCACCCTTTGGTTCACAGGCCCATGCTCAATCCACTGAGCTACACTAGCCAGGGCAAATGTCTTTATGATAATGATGATGATGATGATGATGATGATGATGATGATGGATTTGAAAATCTTGTTTCTGTGGGGCTGAAAAAGGTTGGTTAACCCCCTACAATGTTCCCCACACTCCCTAAATCTGGTAATGTCAGTTGTTCAGCCTGCTTTCATTTTTCTCTTTCAATTTTGTGTGGCACAGTTCTTTTCTTGTGTCTGCCTCCATTCTCTTCATACAAACAGCATGAAATTGGAAACAATCATTGTCTGTTGTATTTTTGAAGATTCGAGTTTTCACCAGGTTCATGCAGTCCTTTCTCAGGCAGGGTGTAGTAAATCATCTTTGGAAAACTGTCTCCGGTGCCACTGGAATATGCAGTTGGAATTGTTGGTGTGACCTCAGAAACAAACCCAGGAGACTTGCTGTTTATTGCTTGAGTCACCAATGGGTTCAAATGAAAAAGCAAATGATACTTAATTGCTCTTCATGCATGTCAATGCTATGTCTTATTTTAAAAGAATCCTGAGGTACAAAAATAAAAATAAACTAATAAGCTCTTCCTCCCAAAGAATTTAGAATTATATGTATTTTGGTGTTAGGTGATTAAAACAGTAACAATGAGGGTTGCAAATTAGGCCTTGTCCTTTAACCTGCGATTTCCTGTGGTGCTCAAAAATTTTCAGTGTGTAGATTTCCTCAAGTTGCACATGAGTGACTTTAATCAGGAGCAAAGTGGGTTCTTTCTATTATATGCCATTTCCTCCATGGCCCTTGCCTCACTTTGCTATTACTGTATGCCTAATTGACCGCAGTGAAATGTCTTGAAAACATTTTCCAGGGAACTAAGGACTTTTTGGAGAATTGTTATAAAGTAAAATGCCAAGAAGGAAAGTTTGAATGGTTTCTTTGCATAGATAAACGTTTCTCCAGAGACTGATGAGTCAAGGAGCTGTTAATAGGATATGTAAATGTGACCTTTCACCTAGTTACTGCCAATACCTAACATAATTATATAGTTTTTAGCAACTTTTTTGAACAGATTCTTGTCTAGTTCTTTAATGAAACAGACTCTCTTGGTCCCATTCTTTTCCAGTCTAGCATCAGTGCTGTTTCAAGTTTTCATTGCTGTAATCTTCCCCTCTCTCCCGTTGTTTTAATAGCAGCTCATCATCATATTATAGATTTTCCCTAATATTTTTTTTCTTCAGCTTTACTTCAGTATTTATGGAAAATTTTTATACATGTGTATTTGATATTGTCTTTAAGCTCTTTGGTTTCTAACAGGGCGCCTTCTCTTTCACTTATTCAACAAATATTTCTTCATCGCCAGCCATGTACCAAGCATTCTTCCTGATGCTAGAGATTGAATAGTTAACAAAAAATTCATCGTCTGTGCTATCCTAGAGCGAGGAGTCCAGGATAAAGACAGTCATTAATTTTTTTAAATCCCAGCAATTAATAATAACATAATGACAAACAAAAGTAAATGCTCTGAATAGAGCGGTATGGTTTTGTGGGCTTGTATGACAGGAACCCGAGGGAGCGACACTTGACTGATATCTGAAGGGTAAGCAGGAGAACCTGAGGGTGGGAAGAAGAGTGCTCCAGACAGCAGGGGGAGCTCTCTGCAGAGGCCCTGCAACAGAAGGGAATGGAGGGAAATCAAGTACTTGAGGGAATTAAGGGGACAGGCAGTGAGATGAGGCTGGACACTTAGGCTGGGGCCAGTCCATGTAGGGTCTTACAGACCGCATTAAGAATTTGGTCTTTATTCTCAGGGCCATGGAGAGTGTTTTAAGTAGGAGCTCGCAACTCCATGAGATTTGTGTTTTGATCGAATCATCTGTAGAGGGATGAAATGACGGGTGGGGGCGGGGGGTGGGGGAGTGGCAGTGGCAAGGAGGTGAGTGGTTGCTGCTTTAATCCAAGTAGACATGGCAGGATGTGCAAGTGTATGTACCGGAAGGTAGCAGGGAAGGTGGACTGAAAAGTGTTTTAGGGCATGACAACAATTGTACTTGTGAATGAGATGGGAGTTTCTTTTATTCATTCAACAAATATTTAGTGATTAGGAACTTAATGCCCAGTTCTGTACCAGGCTCTAGGAATACAACTGTGAACAAGATGTACAAGATCCCTGCACACGTGGAGCTTACATAGTAATGAAAGTAACCAATAATTAATGAGTAAAACAATAAATAGAGGTTCAGATAACAATAAGCCCTATAAAGAAAAATAAAGCCATAGGAGGGAATGGAGAATGACAGAGGAGTGTCCTTTTATATAGAGTAGTCAAGAGAATCCTTTCTTAAGCGTTGGCATTTGGGCAAAGACCTAAATGAAGAAGGGGAAGAGGGAAGTAGTACAAGGTCTTGAGGCTGGAACAAGGACACCTCACCCTCAAAGAACACCAGAATCCATTATGCCTAAAAATATGGAAAGGATGGAAGGAAGACAAGTGTCAAAGATGCCTTGCCAGTAGTTGAAGCTTAAAGCACCTAAATAGATTCATTATATTCTTTTTAATTCTAACCAATTTTTTAAAGCCACGCTTTGCACCAACTACAATCTCAGGTTGCTCTGCCACTAAACCATTCCTAACACGGTAACTGAAACAGCTTCCTTCATCACATCACACCCTGCTAATGAACTGACAGTGGTAACCGCATGCCCATCTGAGGATGACCCTTTGATTAGCTCAATGGAAGGGCCCTTCCTTTATTTTAACAACGTTTCCCATTACAACCCTCACTGGACTTCTCCAGTCAGTCAGCTGAAGGCCTTCTTCCAATGTTTATATAGGCCTTCCACAGAGTTCATTGTTTTTCTGCTTGGTGTTACATTTATTCGCCATGGCCCCTCTTTTCCTCCTATTATTCTACTTTCATCTCTTCCTTCAGAGCCAGATTCACAAGTTATGAGTTATCCTGTCTACTGTTTTTTTGATTATTTGCTCCATCTTACCTGGATCATTGAATCAAGTCTGTCTACTCAGTTTGTGGGATATTGTGATTTTTTTCTTGGGTCTCTTGAAGAGACACTACTTTAAATGTTCACTGTTGTTCCAAGTTAAAATATTTACGATCAGATTCTTTCTTCCTAAGAGAGATTTGGCCCCAATACTAGCCCTGCCCTGTGTATACGTGGCATTGGCCAAAACCTTCAACTCTCTGGGGTTCAGATTCCTTGTCAGTAGGATGAACATAAGTTGCCCCTATTTTATTTATGGTGTGGTTGTGAGAAGTAAATGAAATGAAACACAGATAACATATTTTCAACAAATGCTCATTGTATTTCGTATTTTAGATGGGCATGTTTCATATCCTCATCTAAACTGCAGGTTTTTCACTCTTTTTTATACAGCATGGAATCACATGTGTGCTGCAGGAATTCTGTGAGGCTTTTTGAGCTTTTACAACTTAATCCATGGTATGTGTATTAGTGTCCTGGGGCTGCTGTAACAAAATACCACAACCTGGTGGCTTAAACAACAGAAATTTATTTTCGTCTTAGTTCTGGAGGCTCTGAGATCAAAGCTTCCCTCTGAGAGCTGTGAAGGCAGGTTTGTTCCATTCCTCTGTCTTAGCCCCAGCTGTTCCTTGGCTTGTAGATGGCATGCTTCCTGGGTCTTCACATTGCCTTTCCTCTATGCCTCTGTGTCCAAGTTTCCCACTTTTATAAGAACATAGTCATTGGATTATGGCCCATCCTAATAGTCTGATCTTAATTTGACATGTGCAAAGACTCTATTTCCAAATAGGGTCACATTCACAAGTACTAGAAGTTAAGACCTTTTTTTGTCCCAATTTTCTCCCCTTCCCCCCCTCCACTCAGCATCCCCCCACTCCCTCCAGGGATCTCCCCTCATTTGTTCATGTGCATGGGTCATACATACAAGTTCTTTGGCAACTCCATTTAGTATGCTTGCTGTTAAAGTCTCACTGTCTATTCTGCAACTACCAATTTTTACTTATTAATCCCTTTACCTTTTCCCCCTTTTCCCCAGACCCCATCCCCACTGGCCCCCATCCCAATGATCTCCATATCTATGATTCTGTTTCTGTTCTGCTTGTTTGCTTAGTTTTTTAGACTCAATTGTTGATAGTTACATATTTATTTCCACTTTAATGTTCATAGTTTTGATCTTCTTTTTCTTAAATTAATCCCTTTAACATTCATATAATACTGGTTTGGTGATGATGGACTACTTTAGCTTTACCTTGTCTGGGAAGCACTTTATCTGCCCTTTGATTCTAAATGATAGCTTTGCTGGATAGAGTAATCTAGGTTGTGGGTCCTTGCTTTTCATCACTTTGAATACTTCTTGCCAATCCCTTCTAGCCTGCAGAGTTTCTTTTGAGAATCAGCTGATAGTCTTGTAGGAACTCCTTTGTACATAATTATCTGCTTTTCTCTAGCTCCTTTTAAGATTCTCTCTTTGTCTTTACCCTTTGACACTTTAATTATGATGTGTCTTGGAGTGGGCCTCTTTGCATCCATCTTGTTTGGGACTCTCTGTGCTTCCTGGACTTGCATGTCTATTTCCTACACCAAATTAAGGATGTTTTCTTTTACTATTTTTTTCGAATAGATTTCCAATTTCTTGTTCCTTCTTTTCTCCTTCTGGCATTCCTATTATGTGAATGTTGGAACACTTGAAATTGTCCTAGTGGCTCCTTACATTATCCTTGAATTTTGGGATTATTTTTTACTTCTTGCTGTTCTGATTAGATGTTTTTTTCTTATGTTCCAACTCATTGATTTGGTTCTCAGTTTCATACACTTCATTGTTGATACCCTGTAAATTATTCTTTATTTCAATTAGTGTCTCCTTCATTTCTGATTGGATCATTTTATGCTGTTGAAGTATACACTAAGTTCCTTGAGTATCCTTATAACCAGTGTTTTGAACTCTGCATTTGATAGATTGCTTAACTCCATTTTGTTTAGTTCTTTTTCTTGCGTTCTGTTCTTTCATTTGGCCATATTTCCTTGTCCACTCATTTTGGCAGCCTTCCTGTGTTTGTTTCTATGTATTAGGTAGAACTGCTTTGACTCCCTATCTTGGTATTGTGGACTTATGTAGCAGATGTCCTATAGGGTCCAGTAGCACAGCCTTCCCTTACCCTCAAGCTGGGTACTTGAGGTGCACCCTATATGTAGGCTGAATACTTCCTCCTCTTGTAGGTGAGTCTTGATTGCTGTCAGCAGATCAATGAGAGGGATTTACCCAAGTCAGTCAGCTGGTAGGGTTGGCTGTGACCCCTGGCCAGCAATCACCACTTCACTCCATGTCTTGTGGAGATGGTTGGGTGGAGCTCCAACATGGTCTGTAAACTGTCTACTGGATGCACAGGCTCTAGGGTTTCCTGGGTGGTGCAGGCCAAGGTCAGCCTCCACATGTAGTCTGTCAGGGCCCCTTGGCATGAGCTATAAGCAATCTGCGGATGGCGGCTGCTGCTGCGAGTGCTGGACCTGGGACCACTCAGCAAGAGATACAGGGACTGGGCTCAGCTGTTTCCTGCTTGAGTGGATTTAGGAAGGTCTGAAGTCTGCACGCAGCCCAGCCCTGCATATGGAAAAGCCTCTTTTACCAACTTAGGTGATTCTGTATGTTGGATGGGGCGGACCGTTAGATAAGTGGGGCTTACCTAAGGGTGGGGCTTACTCTGTGAGCCAGGCAGATGAAGACTCGGATATGGTGCCTGTGTGGAGGGCTCAGGAAAGGAACAATGGCCACTGTCTACCTTCTGTCTGGGAGGAAGCTGTCCCCCATTCTCATCCTGATGCCAGACACTGTAGTTCCCGTATGCCACTGGTGCCCATCAAGGTGCTACCTCAGTGCTGCAGCCCATATGGAGGAGTCCCAGTAAGTCCATGTGCAGGGCCCAGCAAGAGAAAACACCTGAGAATCCTTCAGTTTTTCTGCCGACCCAGCACCAGCTGGTTTTTACGTCCAGAATTTATGGGACTTATCTTCCTGGCACTGGAACCCTGGGCCGGTGCTGTGTTGGGGGGCTGGGATCCTTTGCTCCCAAAGTATCTCTTCATTTTATATCCACCACATGTGGGTTTGGGACTAGCCCATTCCATGACTCTGCCCCTCCATCCCTCCTATCTGTCTGGATGAGTGTAGTGTCTTTAATTCCTTATTTGTTGGTCTTTCATAGAGCTCAATTTTCTGACAGTTCTGAGTGATATTTGTTCTGTAGTTTAGCTATAATTTTGCTGTAATCATGTGAAGAGGTGAGCCTCATTTATCTATGCCTCCATCATGACTGGAAGTAGAAGTTAAGACTTTAACATCTTTTTAAGGCACAAAATTCAACCCATATCACTATGATTCAATACACATACAAGGAAGGATACTCACAAATATGGTGAATTAGTGCTATATTACTAGAATATTTCATAAAGATGAATTGTGATATGGACCTGACCTGCGGAGTCTGTGTGTTGTGGTTGTGGCGAACAAATTCACACGGACTACAGAAGTCCTGTGGAAAAAAGGGATGGCATGGCCGCTCTCTCAGTGAGAGAGAGGGCCCGACCCCTGCCTGGACAGGCTTTTATTTCTTTTCTGGGCACATTACATTGAGGATGGTCCTCATTTACTATGTACAGGTTTGCTTTATGTGATTACCTTTTATAGACAACAAAGGAAAGAATGTTGCTAATTACTTCAAAGAAAAAGGATATTTGCAAATGCAAGAGGAAAAGTGGTTGAACTGGTTACACTCCATACTTAGGAGATTTAGCACAGACTTTAGGAAGTTACTGTAAAGATATGCAGTAAATTTGCCACCTCAATTCAGTTTTAGCAAAAAGCAAGCTCATAGCAGCAGAGGTACAATGCAGGCCTGATTCCCCATGGGAAAACCGATCGGTGGGCTCGGTTCCTGTGTGCCAACTCACTCCCTGCTGGTTTTCCAAATCAGGGGCTGGGCTACATTCGTCATGCCACATGGATATGTTCCCTATAGAATTGGGTATGTAACAGCAAGTTTCCTGTATGATACAGGGCAAAATAAGTGAAATACTTTGTAAAAATTTGTGTGATATTTTGATTGTTGATACATAGAGTTTTGTAAGCCCTGTTCATTTAAAATTGTTATACATTAGAGCAGAGAGGGCCAGCCAAGAAAACCAACAAAACCCAATAACTTTTCTTCCAAATTTTAATAGTATGTTCAGTTATTGTACTGACACAAATGGAAAAAAATTTGCAACTTATGTGCTTATTCATGTAATCTTTACGTGGACTTTTTTTTCTGTGAAAAATTTGTTGCTTCAGTTCAGTTTTTTGGTCCAGTATGCTTCCCTCTGATTTTGTCAAAGGATACATGTGGTCCTATGACACAGACTGACCCCTCTCTGCCAAACACCCAGAAGGGTCTTATTAGATACCCCAGCCTTGATTGACCAAAAACCCACTCTTCTTTTAGACTTAAAAATCTCATTGATATGTTTTTTTGTCATCAGTTTCTTTGTTTATGTTTTGTTTTGTTTTGTTTTGATTGCATAGGGAAGTGTTAGGTACACTTTTACCTACTGATACTAAGAATACCTAAGTGCATCTCTTACAGAGTTTTATCAGATTTGTCATTAAAATGCTCCATTTTTATCTTGTGAGCATGTGTTCGTCTTCATGTGACTCTCATTCTGGTATTTAGGGTGTCCTTTGCTTTAGGGACATTGAGGAAGGTACCTTGAGCTGGTGTGATGGTATTTTCCTGTGTATTTAGCTGGCCAGTTTAAAAGTTTAACCATTTTCTTTTACTTTTCAAACAGTTTGGCACATAGATCACATCTGAGAAGCCTATTGTAGGAAGTCATTCGGATTTAGTGAATAGAAATTGAATACTTGAACTTTTCCTAGTAAAGTGGGCATTTTTGTTGTTGTCATTGTTAACCAGAAGAGCTTTCTTACCACAGCTCCTACTTTCCAAATAGTTATGGGTTAGAGAAGGTTTTTGATTATTATATTTTTATTAATTTGCTTCATTATTATTACTGCCTCAAGATTTCTACTAAAGGAAAAACATTTATAGATTGTTTATCCCTGCTTATAGATTTTTGTAAAAAACTTTTAAAGAAAAAGACAAACAGTGAATTTTAGATTTCAGTGTTGTTGTAGAAATAAATTTGTTCTTGGTATTCTATGAAGTAGATGTTAACTGGGGGAAAAAAGTTTTGATTTTAATCTTCCAAATTTAACAGAATAGCTTCTTTCTGAAACTATAAAAGTTGAAAGAGATTGAAAATGAATGATGGACAGGAGTTTAAATTTTTTGCTACCTTAATCTTCATTATCTGCCAATTTTGATCCCTCCTTTTCTTAAGTAAAGTTTTTGACAAATATTTCTCTTCTAAAAGTAAATACCAGAAAGTCAAAACAGTTACTGAAGTGATAACATCATCCAAAAATTATGTCGTATAGAAAATCTCATGTGCTAAAGGCGGAACTGTGGGGAAGTGGAGGTAGTGTTGGTTAGGGCAGGGCATTTAAAGAACTTATTTGTTACCGAAGTCAGGGAAGACTTGTTTTGGACATTTAAAATGTTCTTTTTGCTCTTTTTGTTTCAATCTTCCATTGTTGTTCCAGGTTAAAAGAATATATACACAATTTTTTTCCTTTCTCCGTAAAACAAGAATCTCGGGCCACAGCTGGAACCATCTGGCGTTGTATGCATCCAACATCTACTTTCAGCATCTAGTTGAGGTATTTGACACAGGGGTACTTAACAATTGGGTTCCAGGGAAGTCATAACCCCATCGATACCAGTTGTCTTGTTTGATGAATTCCTCACATTTCTCAGATAAAAATGTAAAAATACATATACTTGAAAACTACAGGGGCTTTTTTTGAGGTGGTTAAGGGGATGGACATGAGAGTCAGACAGCATTGGGTCAAACCTCAGGTCTGACTTTTACAAGGTGTGTGGTTTGAGAGAAATGACTTACCCTCTTTATGCCTTGGTTTCTTCATCTCTGAAGTCAAACAAAAATAATAACTAATAACAACTGGCCCTTACGGTATTATTATGCATCTGACACTTTTATAAGCATGTCACATACTTTAAACATATTTAATCCTCAAAAACAACCCTGTGAGGTAGTTACTGTTATCTCTGTTTACAAATAAGGAAAATTAGGTACACAGAGGGTAAAGGAATTTGCCCAAAGTCACGTAAGCATTAAGTGGTGGGCCAGTATTTGAATCCACAGAGTTTGGCTTGGGGGCCTGTCCCACACTTGGGATAGATGAGATGATCATTTAATGCACTTAGAATACACACATAGCAAGCCCTCAGTCAGCAGCTTCTCCTCCCCACTACTGCTATTATAGCTATGTGAGGGTGATGTCTATCAATACTACTGTTAAGGTTGTCCACTCTGATTCATACCTAACCATATTTGATAATAGTTAATGATTTTTCTGAACAGTCTCTATAGGCTCTGAAAATGGCTTTAATAGTATCTCTCTCTTGTTTACTTTTTCCCAGGGCATTAACATTGCTTTGGTTCTCAGAGGGGTCTATATTGGTTTTTAAGCCTAACATTTTAGCATGTTAAAGTGCTTTGTACAGTGGAACCATTTGAAGGTTGCAGCTATGCAGAAAAAATAATAAATCCACAGGGTTTCTGTTAAGTCTTTTATAGAGTTATAAACTCCTGGTGGAGTTTATATTCAGTTTCACATTTTCTCCAAAAAAAAGTTAGGGCCTGTAGCAATTAAAAACTTTTACTTTTTAGTACAGTGTATACACTAGTCCCCCCTTATTCATGGTTTTGCTTCCCATGATATCAGTTACCTACAGTCAACTTCAGTCTGAAATACTGAATGGAAAATTACAGAAATAAGCAATTCATAAGCTCTAAATTACCTGTTGTACTGAGTAGTGTGATGAATCTTGCAATATCCAGCCCTGGACGTGAATTGTCCTTTTGCCAGACATATCATTCTATATACGCTCCTGACCCTCAGTCACTTAGTCACTGGGCTATTGGGTCGACTGTGGTGGTGTGGCAGTGCTGTGTTCAAGTTACCCGCCTAGTAGCCTAACATTGTGTCACAGTGCCCATATCCTTCACATCACTGCATCTCATCACGTGGGCGCTGTGTCTTCTCACATAACAAGAAGTAGGGTGAGTACAGTGCAGTAAGATACTTTGTGAAAGAGAGAGAGACCACAGTCATATAACTTTTATTACAGTGCATTGTTATATTTGTTCTCTTTCATTATTAGTTATTGTTGTTAAACTCTTACTGTGCCTGATTGATACTTTAAACTTTATCATAGGTATGTATGTATAGGGCAAAACAAAGTATATAGAGGGATCATATTTTTCTCAGTTTTAGGCATCTGTAGGGGCCTTGGAATGTGTCCGCCATGGATAAGAGGGAACAGCTGCTGGAATTTTGAAGCCTCTCAAAAATAGTTGCACCGTATGCCCCACATTTGATAGAGAAAAGCCTAACACCCGTTGAAAAATAGGATTGAGATTACAGGGGCATAAGTTTTGAGGGTGGTTGGGAACTACATCATCCCACGATCTTTTTTCCATTTCTAAGTATTAGAATTCTGTTATAATGATCATTTAGGATGCCTTTTAAAAATGAAAATAAATCCATTTGCCAGGTGAGAATGAAATTGAAAATCTTTGCCATTACTGCTACACAGCAGGGGAAACATAGATGATGGAAAGAAAGCAGTTTTATTTTTTAAAACATACATTTTCTGGGCTTTAAACTTACCCAATTGGTAACGTTAATGAAGCACTTTTTTCATCAGTACGACACACTCGGTGGTGATGATGATTTTGGCTCCTTCCTGTAAGCACTTGTGTATGCACGCCTAGTTTCAACTCAGAAACACACAGGGAGGAAAGCCTGGGCGAGGGACCCTTTACCATCCTGAGAAGAGGAAATTGATGTTTACATTGCTGATAGCTAGAAGTTTGAAGCCTTTCAAAAACAGGTACCCTGTATGCCCCACATCTTATGGAGAGAAGCCTTAATGCCCATTGAAAAATAAAATTCTGGAAGGGTGTGTGGCTCGTGTGGCTCGGAGGCCCGCTCGGAGGCTGTGGCACACTGGAAGGTCTGTGGCTGGGTCTAGGGGAAGAAATGGTTGTGTGTCCTCATTCATCTGAAATATGGACATCAATATCATGACACCTTCTCCCATTTATTGGGGTATTTTTGTATAGAGGAGAAGAAAACAGCTTCCTCACATTCGACATTTGGCTCAGTTCTTGGCTCTGCCTCTTAGTACCTATGAGACCTTGAGCAAATCACTGAACCTCTCAGGGCCTCAGCTTTATCAACTTTATAACAGGGATATGCTGGTACCTGTTTCGTATACTGTGGTGGTGGTAATTTTTCTCTGAGGTATGTCATTCTTCTCTTTTGTATGCATATAAAATGCATACAAAATGCCTGGCACATGGTTGACTACTTAGTGCCAAAATGTTAGGTATCCTTATATGCTGTATACCTTACCTAGCATATTCCTAATGCTTTTTATACTCTATAATGTAAACCATTAGCCCTATTTTACAGAAAACTGAAGCCCACAAAAGTGGAGCGCTGCGTTTTGACTATGAAGGCATGTGGTGATGCTCCTTCCTTTGCCATCCTCCCCGTAGCGATGGTTGCAGTCTGCTTTGCCCATCAGTAACCAGGCCTGCGAGGCAGAGCAGAGGGGGATTGTGACCGTTTATTTCCTTCCAATTCACGCATTAGGATTCTTAGGCAACTCGCAATTACAGACAGTGTTCTTAAACTTGTGAAATACTTACCGGCCCCTTTCAAAGGAAAACAGCCTCACTTCCACTCTGACCATGTAACGTTATGTTTGTCATAATGTTACGTAAATATATTCCAGTGTGGAGTAAATGTCTTGGTTCATAGCACTTACACAGTTACAAAGAGGACGCGTTTACAAATTAAATGCCAACAAAACTATAAAACCAACAAAATTCAAGTAATTACATGAATTCAAGTAATTACATGAGTGTGCTAGATGTGTTATTTTGCTGAGAGTTAACTTTCAGTTTTGGGTTTATCCATACTCAGGATGGATTTTATGTAATCCGTGTCCACCTTTTGATTTCATGATACTAATGTATCAAAAACATTTGAGTATCTGTAGTTTAATATAGTTCAACCAAAAAGAAGTCTTCTTAAAAAATATGTTATATTACTTGGTAGCAATAATGTCAAGGTGTTGTTCGATAGTTCCACATAATAGGTCTTCAGGAATATCAGTTTTAGAGGGTGTCACTTGATAAACTTGAAAAGCCGTTTTTCCTTCAGAGTCAATATTTAAGTGCCCTCTCGGCCTAGTCCTGTCCCTAACCTGCAGTCAGATTTCCAGAGTTCGCACTGCTGCAAAAATATGTTTCATATAAGCATCTCTGTGAATTTTAACATCTCTTTACAGCAAGCTAAACTTACTGGGTCAACAGGTACGAAAACATAAAATTCCTGCTGTGTGTTGCATTTGCCACTGGCAGTCACAGTGCAGAAGAGAGCCCAGCTCACCACCTCCCACACCGGGAGTCAGCAACCGTTTTCCGTGGAGGGCTGAATGGCACAAATATTTCAGGTTCCGCAGGCCTCATGCAGCATCTGTTGCAACTGCTCAGCTCTGCTGTTATAGCATGAAAACAGCCATAGACAAGACATAAAACTTTATTTAATTTAAACTTAGTATAATTTTCACATGACAATATTCTTTTTTCCCCCAACTGTTATACAAATGTAAAAACCATTTACTCTTACTTTTCAGGCCATGCAAAAACTGGGTTGTGGGTCTTTGACTTGAGGGCCTGGCTCATGGAGGCCTGCCCTAGATGGCAATGATAGAGGAAAAAGTTACCCCTTTTTGGCTTTCATTTACACTGCTGTATAGTGTAGTGATTAAGACAGTTGCTCCGAGGTGAGACTACCTTCCCTTGGAATATGACCTGTTTGACTCAGTTCTCTCATCAGGAAAGTAGGGGAAGATTTTTCTTCGCATCTCAAATAGCTGTGGGAGATGAAATAAGAGACTGGATGTATAACTTGTAGCACTGAGAAGTAGTTTGTGGTGTTAGCTCTTGTTATTTCTTTAATTGTTATTGAGGTTGTACAGTTTATCATGTGATTGGCCATTTAAAATTTTTATTTATTCTTTTGTGACTTCTACATTTACATCTATTATTTGTTCTTTATAATACCTATTCATTTATTGAGGTTATCAACTCATTGTCAGATATTTTCCAAATCACTTTTCTCTGTTTGCTTTCTGTGGTTGTTTTTGTTTTTTAAAAACAGATATCTTTTTCTATTTTTGTATTTCAATTATTGAAGATAATTAATACATTTATCTTCTCCACTGTTTTTATTTTTATAAAAATATTCTCAATCTAAGGTGAGATGATATTGACTTACATTTTTATTCTAGTTATTTTATAATTTCACATTTTATACTTAACTATTTATAAACTGCAGAATGTCATAAATATCTGAATGTATATTTTTATATAGATTATACAAATTAACTTAGCTTCATTAATTGAATAATTATTTCTTTCCCACTGATATAAATGCCACTTTATCAGACTACATTATTTAGTTGAATGGAATTTGGCCCTAAGAAAAAATTTTAAAACAAGGCTGTCAATATGACACTATTCTCTGGTCTTTGGTATTGCTAATTTGGTGTAATAAGAAGCATTTTGTGTTATTTTAAATTTTTTTAATCTATATTTTCATTGTTGTAAAAATGTCACATAATATATCATCTTAACTATTTTTAAGTGTACAATTCAGTAATGTTAAGTATATTTATATTATTGTGCAACAGATTTCCAGAACTTTTTCATCTTGCAAAACCGAAATTCTATACCTATTAGATAACAACTTCCCACTTCCTCCTTTCCCTAGCTCTGATATCCACCATTCTACGTTGTTTCTATGAATTTCATTACTTTAGATTCCTCATAGAATTGGGGTATTTGTCTTTTGTGTCTGGCTTATTTCACTTAACATAATGTACTCCTATCCTTAGAACTTAAAAAAAAAAAAAGGCCTATTTTTCTTTTTTTGATATCTCACTAATCCTGGGTGAAATGGATGTTTTTAAATCTAATGTGTCTGATGAGATGGGATATGAATGTCTTTTATGTGTTTCAGCTTTCAGATTTATCTTAAAAGCATATGCATATATTTTGTAGGAAAAGAATGCTTCAAGAATTCTGTTTTGGACATTCAGATTGATTATGCTGCTCTTTTACGATAGGACCTTTAGCTGCTCAACAGCCCTCTTCTGGCTCATTTACTGAACAGTTACTTACCAAGCCCCCTCTGTGTATCAGGCAGAGTGCCGAATCCGGTCATCCCCCAGTAGCAAACTTGATTGATTAATACAAGAGTTAATATATCCCTTTCATTGAATACTTAATTGTCACAACTTTTACTATGATTTGACATTTGTCATTGGACATAGGTTATTCCAGCTTTAAAAAATAATTATGATCTGCCAGAGCAGCAGTTTTCAGCAGCTAAAATTAATAAGAAACAGCATTAGGGGAAAACATTTTTTAAGGTGAACAAAACACTTAAAAATACACAAAGAGTTTTAAATCAATCCCATTATGTGCCCAAATTGTTGTCATATATAAAAGAAAAAATCAGTGAACAAATTAATTAGCTTTGAAAATAGATATTAAAAATTTTAAATGTGATACAAATTCATAACATAACATGAAGAAACTAAACATAAACTAAGAGAAAAAATATCAGTCATAATCAACTACTGCTTGATTGTATTTCCTTATAAATATGTATATGTTGGTAAATGTAGAATAAAGTCATACTCTACTTACTATTTTGTACTCTCTCATCTGTTTATTCACTGTATATATTCTAATTTAGTTTGTGGGTCCATGTCTGTTGCTCCTTTTTTATTCCATTTAAATGATCTGGCAAAAATGACCTAAATTTTCTTTTCCTTTTTCTTTTTCAATCTTTTTTTTTTTTTTTCAACTGTTTCTGTGTACACTCTCCCTCTTTAGTTTTTTAATCCACCTGGTGTGTGTATTTGTGAAGTGTGAGGCATAATTAAAATCTGATCCTTTCCTCACTTAAAACAATTTAGAGAACAGTCTATTTCTTCTCCATTGGTTTGTGATTTTTCTTTTATCATATATGAACCCAGGGCATCAATTCCTGTGACATTTATAAGTTTGTTCTTCATTGATATATCTGTCTATTCTTCTTCCAGTAGCATATTGATCTCATTTTTGTAGCTTGAAAATAGCTACAATGACTGATAAATTGTACAGTCTGACCTTCCCTTCCCTTCCTTTCCCTTCCCTTCCCTTCCCTTCCCTGCCTTTCCTTTCCTTTCCTTTCCTTTCCTTTCCTTTCCTTTCCTTTCCTTTCCTTTCCTTTCCTTTCCTTTTTCTCTCTTTCTCTCTCTCTTTCTCTCTCTTTCTCTCTTTCTTTCTTTATCAATGAGCCTTTTCTCTCATTTGTTATTCCAGATCATTGATTCTTAAATAGTGTTTTGCATTTGGGAAGTTTTGGCAAAATATACATAATCTGTGTGAATTATATTTGGAAAACCAAGGTGGGATACAGCCATGTATTCTGAGAAAACTCCCTGATGGATTCTGATATGCATATGTTGAGAACCACTGTTCAAAGACATTAACATTGTTCTGTTTCATTTCTATGCTATGTTGAGATTATTAATGGAATTGCATTAAACTTATCAATTAATTTTGGGAAAAATAGCATCTTCACAGTATTTAGTCTTCTTAAACTGGGTAATGATATGTATTTTCCATTGTTGCATAACAGCATTTATAGCTCTCAGCAAAATTTTATTGTTTCTCTTTGTACCCCGCACATATCTTGTTAGGGATATTCCTTCTTACATATTTAGGATTTTTTTAAATTATGAATGGGCACTTTTTGCCTCTTGCTATCATATTTTCTAATTTGTGTCGGTATGCAGAAAAATATTGGGGGGAGGAGGGGAGGAGTGTATATATTACAGGGCAATTTTCTTTACATTGAACTTCATGTTGGTTAAAATTGATCTTTTTTCAAATTACCATGTGGCAATTAAAATAGTAATAAGGAAATGGGAAAAGTGAAGCAATGTAAGAATTGGCATGATCTAGAGAGAAAAGGAGATTTTTTTATGAATTGAAGACTATTCATGCCACTTTCTAATTGAGACCTATCTTCTCTCTTTAATATTGCAAATCTTCACCACTAATTCTTTTGCCCAACTCTCTTTTCCTCCATATCACTTGCTATTATCTAACATACTATATAATTTTCCCTCTTATTGTCTATCTCCATTAGAACTGAAGATTCATTGGGCTTGGCTTTTTAGAATATAAACATAACAGCGGAAAATAGCAAATGTTCTATAAATTTTAGTGGAATGAGTAAAATTTTGTACTTAATCTTAGCCAAAAGGGCAAGAAGTGATTGGAGTGAATGAAATTTTATATAGGGAAAAAATCAAGTTTGTTAAGTGTGGATTTTTGAAAACAGTAGTATAATTGAGTAAGGTTGAGAAGTCTGACTCTGCTAGAAAATGTGAAAACTAACCCAAAGGAGAACTTTTCTTCCCAGAAGGAATGTGTGGGTAAAGTGCACGTTATGAAAACCACCTTTCCTCTAAGAGGTAAGTGACTTGTATTTGAATATGTGAGGAACAGGGTGTGTTGCCCTTCATTCCCAGGGCTCTGTTTACCATGTGGAGATCTTCTATTGTCCCTTAGAAGTAGAAAGTGTATTGGTTAAAACACTTTTTGAATTTGCCTGTCAAAACAGGTCTTTATAGTCCTCTCTCCATGTTTACAGATAAAATTAACAACAGAGAGAAAAGTTGTCTTGCTAGATTAGAGATTAACATGGGATAGTTTTGTTCATTTCTTCAGTGGTGCTGAAAATGGAAGGTCATCTGCCACATTTCTATCCGTGCTTGAGAGAACTGTGGTCATTTCTTCTGCAGACAGATCTGTGTTACCTGTGAATTAAGGCTTGAATGGTATGGTGCCAGCTGAGGGTTAGCAGACTAGATATCCTGAAGCACATCTTGGACTGTGTCCTCCCCTCGCCCCATATAATAGTTCAAAAAAGAAAGCCTTCATCTTCCTTCCACAAAATGGAGCAGTTGAATGAGGTAATCTGTGTAAAGCACAGATTTTCAACCTTATTGGATCCAATGGCTCTTAAAAAAAATTATTGTTCAATGACAGTTGTCCCCTTTTTTCCGCCATTGCCCTCCCCTGCCCTGCCCACCCCCCACAACAATGCCTCTTTTTTATAGTATATGTTTTGTGTGCTCTTTTTGCTGCCATGCAATGAAATTCATATGTAATATAACCTGCCTACATGTATAATTTAAAAATATATATGATCATTAACTATAACATAAAAGAGCAATACAAATCAAGTAGTTTATAATAAAATAGTATGTATATTAATTTGTAAATGCTTACTTATGATCGCCTAGAGGATGTGATGAAGTGTATTGAGAAATGTAAGTGATGGCTGGGAGCGCAGGTGCTGTCTGTTCTATTGGCCACTCAGGTACTACGAATGGCGTTGTTGTTTGTAGTACTATTTTTCCAGAATAATGAGCAAATCTTGGTAAAGTTTTGCTCCAAATGAAACAAAATACCATGTTCCTTTGGTTTACAAAGTTTCATTTTCTAAACATAGAAGTTTTGAAACCATGCAAAAATTCCTTTGCTTTTGTGTGTGAAATGGAATTAGAGTCTAGGCGTAGATTGTGATCAGGTTTATGACCTATGTGGTTCATGGAATGTTTGAATGAGTAGAATGCGGTACAGTACTTCAATAAGAAGGATTGGTTGCATTGCACATTGCCTCCTGTCTCTGAAACCCTGCCTGCTAATGTCAGTCCAAAAGCCCTTTCCCCACGCCAACCGTCATGACCAGTTTCCTAACAGCCCTCTAGGGGGCAGTACTGCCCCCACGGAAAGCCATTGCTCTAGCGCAGGGTTTCCGAACCTCAGCACTTGTAACATTTTGGGTCAGGGAATTCTTTGTTGGGCAGTGCTGTCCTGTGCCTTGGAGGATCTTTAACAGCACCTCTGGTTTGTACCCACTCCATACACGTGCACTCCCCTAGTTGTGATGACCTAAAATGACTCCAGACACTGACACGTGTCCTGGGGAGTAAGTAAAATTGTCCCAGGTTGAGAAGCACTACTCCGGGAAGCACTAATCTGTCATTAGTATAACAAAATACTTGTTAATATGGATAAAAACATTGCATACAGCATTAATAGGCATTATTAATTTTTCTGCCAGGTCAGCTAGTAATGGAAGCTTTTACTGTTGGCATTATTTAGTTGTCTGGCTTTGAGAGGTGGGGGGTATGTACAGTATAGGAAAATAAATTTTCTAGTATGAGAGCATAGAAAATGAGAACTTCAAGAAAAGCTGCCACAAGAAGGCACTTCAATATGTAGGAGTTCACCGAATTACTTTTTGACAAGTTTGACATTAATGTTAAAGGTTACAAAATCAGAATTTTAGTTCTGCAAGAAATATTAGAAATTCAGTGGGTGCCCTCTTATTTTGCAGATGAGAAAAGAACTAAATGCTAACGTGCAGTCACAGCTTAACTGTGAAGCAGGGCGTTAATCCATGTCCTGGGTGTCCCCCACGCTGCTCTTTGTACGTTCCAGTGCCTGTCAACCAGACTCTATTTTTAAAATAGTTTTAGCTTTCTGCAAGCTCTGGCTCTTGATAAGAAATAAAAGACAAAAATAACACTTCTCTCTAAAACCTTGTCTCCATTGTACATGCCAGGAAAAAATAAGTGAGGTTAACTATTATATACAGGGACTTACCTTCATAGATTAAACCCAGGAATATTTTGATGCTAATGTAATAACAACATTTTTATGGTGCTTCTGTGGACTAGGCATTGTTTTAAGAGCTGAACCTTTTACAACTTACAACAAACCCTATAGAATAGGTACTGTTATTATCATTCATACCCCTTATGTAGGTGAGATACCAAGAACCGAAGAAATTTGCGCAAGGTCATAGGGGTCCCCATTGGCTGAGCTGGGATCAGAAGACAGGCCTTCTGATGCCTGTGTCCACGCTCAGTCTCACCGCTTCAAGACTTTGGGTAGATTGTGGTTATACTCTGCTTGTGAAATTGATATTCCTAGGAGCTGGACATTTGGAGAGTTTCAAACCTGAATATTTTCAAAGCACATTATATTTTCTTCAGAGATTAAACCATTCTTTACCCTTCTCCAACATTTACACCAAAGGTGAACTTGCTTTTTATAGAATATAAGTGCTTCTTTCATCTTGTCTGTATTTGAAGCTCAGTAAAGCAGTACTCTGGCCTGAAGTTCAGAACAGGAAGGAACCAGGATCTGCAATGAAAGGATTATATAAAGTCATCTTCCTTGTTTGTTTCACCCATTGTTATTCCCCCTGAAGAAACACAGAAGATTTTGAAATCCTTTATTGCAAAATGAGTTTGAAGTAGACATAAAGTATGTTGGATTGACAGGTATAAAAAGGAAGAAAAAATCCAACCCGTACTTCAGAAAGACACTTGAAGGAAAAGCAT
This sequence comes from Anoura caudifer, assembly GCA_004027475.1. NCBI lineage: Eukaryota > Metazoa > Chordata > Mammalia > Chiroptera > Phyllostomidae > Anoura > Anoura caudifer. Next base: position 108,113 of record PVKU01006056.1, read on the forward strand.
CTATATTTACTGAGAAGTGTATGCAAACCTTTCAAACATAATATTTTAAAAGTAAAATAGTGTCAGGGTTTAGAAATATTTCCAAAGTCAATGTTAGGTTTTTAAGTCCCAGATAGTAGAAAAGGCAGAGTCAATTAAGTTCTATGTTCCCAGCACTCGCTCTTTTTCTCTCTCTTACTCTCTCTCATTTTACTTATCACTAGTGTATTGGTACAGGCAACATGTTAGTTTCTATTTCCACTTAGTTTTTTTTTTTAAAGAAATTGTGCTTTTGTGAAAAATTTGTGTTGTTTTCTTTCTTGCTGTTATATTCTCTATATTGTTGGTTGTAGTGATTCTCTAATGGGTGTCTGTTTCCATGTTTTTATTTCCTAGTTGGCAGCACCACTTTCACACCTTCTTGTAGCTGGAAACTTGCAGGAAAGTTGTACATCACGGTGTGTTTATGTGGGGGGTGCGAGGGCAGGAAAGGAAGATGCTGAAGTGAAAAGTAAGAAAGTTTTCATTCATTCAGTATGAGCTTAGCTGGTGTTATATATTACTCAGTTCATTTGCCTTATGAAATGAATATTTAAATTTATTTTCATGATCAAAATTGGTTACATATTTGTAGGGCCTACTTTGAAATGAAAATGTTGATAAGGTTGCCAAATTTTTCAAATAAAATAAAGGACATATGGCTAAATGTATTTTTTTTTTTTTTTTTTGGACATCTGGCTAAATTTGTTTTTTTTTTTTTTCCTGCCTTTATCCAGGTATAATGATAAATAAAAATGTATATATTTAAGGTGTACAATATGATGTTTTGCTGTGTATACATTGTAAAATGGTCACCAAAATCAAGCAAATTAACGTATCCATCCCCTCATATTGTTACCTTTTAGCATGTGTATGTGGTGAGAACACTTAAGATCTATCTTCTTAGCAACTTTCAAGTATATAATATGCCCACAAATCAGAATCATCTCTAAAAGTAAAAAACAAAACAAAACAAAACAAAAAAACCCAAAAAACCCTTCAGTGCCTGCGTGTGATTGGCTCAGGGTTCAGCAGGGCATTTTATAAGCCTGTCCCAGGGAGCTTTAGTGCTTGGCACTGGTAGAGAAACAAAAGCGTGGTCATGGGCCCAGCAGCACCAAGAACTGGTAGGAAAGGCAGACTCTTGGGCCCCGCCCCAATCCTGCTGATTGGAGTGTTGGGGACATCCCCCCAGAAATTGGTGTTTGTTTTAACAAGCCCCCTGAGTTAATCTAATTTATTTTACATTTTGGAACCGCTGCTATAAACGATTGGAAACCATTAAAAGCTTTTAAAACTTCGTGTTTCAGAGGAGAACTGGTAGATATGTGGGGGACTGATTAAATAAGGAACAGACCAGAGATAAAGAACCTGTTAGAAGCTGTTACCTTTACAGGATCAAGGGGGTAACAAGGTTGGGCAAAGAAGTAGAGTGATGTATATAGGAATGAAGGGAGACGATAGATTCAGGAGAGGGTTCTGAAACAGAAATGGTGGAATTTTGAGTCTGATTGGATTGAGGGGGTTGAAGGAGAGTTGGGTCAAAGAAAATGTGAAGTTTCTTTCTGGGTGACTAAAGGGTGTTGTCATTAAAGAAGGCAGAAATGTCCCTAGAAGTGTAAGCTTGGGGAAATGACAAAGATATTAAATATTCAGTCCCCTTAAGAATCCAAGAGATGTCTTGCCTGGTTCAGAATTTGGTTCTAGAACTTTGAAAGCAAATGGGGCTTGGGATATAGCACTGGGAGTTCTCATCATGATATTTACATTTTTTAAAATAATTATTCAAATAATTTATTTTAAAATGTGCATCTCCTTTCATATTAAAATAGTGATGTTGAACTTTATTTTTTTAATTAAATTTTATTTTAATTGTTGTTCTTATACAGTTTTCTGTTTTCTACTCCCATCCCGTCCCTCCGCCCCAGCCCTCCCCAGCTCCCTTCCATTTCCACCCTCCCCTAGCTTTTGTCCATATGTCTTTCATACTTGTTGCTCTAATCTCTTCCCCTTTTCCCTGGATATTCCTATCCCTCTCCTCTCTTGTTCTCAATTTCAGTGTCTTTGGTTATATTACGCTTGTTTGTTTGTTTTTTTGATTAGGTTCCTGTTAGAGGTGAGATCATATGGTATTTGTCTCTCACCTCCTGGCTTATTTCGCTTAGCATAATGCTCTCCAGTTCCATCCATGCTGTCGCGAAGGGTAGGA
>PVKU01006057.1:0-110911 GCA_004027475.1 Anoura caudifer
GTGGTGAAAGCAGACATCCTTGTCTTGTTCCTGATCTTAGTGGGAAAGCTTTTAGTTTTTGCCCATTGTGTATGATGTTGGCTGTAGGTCTCTCGTATATGGCCTTTATTATGTTGAGGAACGCTCCCTCTATTCCCATTTTGCTGAGAGTTTTTATCATAAATGGGTGCTGTACCTTATCAAATGCTTTTTCTGCATCTATTGATACGATCATGTGATTTTTGTCTTTCCTTTTTTGTTTATGTGGTATATTATGTTTATTGATTTGCAAATATTGTACCATCCTTGCATCCCTGGGATGAATCCCACTTGATCATGGTGTATGATCTTTTTAATGTATTGCTGGATGTGGTTTGCAAATATTTTGTTGAGGATTTTAGCATCTATTTTCATAAGCGATATTGACCTGTAATTTTCTTTTTTTTAATTTTTTATTTTAATTGTTGTTCCAGTGCAGTTTTCTTTCTTTTACTCCCTGCTCAGCCCCCCCCCCCAAGTAATTTTCTTTCTTTGTTGTGTCTTTATCTGGTTTTGGGATTAGGATGATGTTGGCTTCATAAAGAGTTTAGGAGTCTTCCATCTTCTTGGATTTTTTGGAATAGTCTGTGAAGGATAGGGGTTAGCTCTTCATTAAATGCTTTTTAAAATTCTCCTGTGAAACCGTTCAGTCCAGGGCTTTTGTGTGCTGGGAGTTTTTTTATTACTGCTTTAATTTTGTCAGCTATTAGTCTGCTCAAGCTTTCTGCTTCATCTTCATTGAGTTTTGGAAGATTATATTTTTAGTAGAAATGTGTCCATTTCACTTACTTTTCCAAATTTCTTTGCACATAGTTCTTCCTAGCAATTTCTTACAATCCTCAGTGTTTCTGTGGTATCAGTTGTAATGTCACTTCTTTCATTTCTCATTGTGTTTATTTAGGTCCTCTCTCTTTTTTTCTTGATGAGTCTGCTTAAAGGCTCATTGATTTTGTTTATCTTTTCAAAGAACCAACTCCTGGATTTATTGATCCTTAGAATTGTTCTTTTATTCTCTATATTGTTCAGTTCTGCTCTGATCTTGGCTATTTCCTTCCTTCTATTTGCTCTGGGGTGTCTTTGTTGTTGTTCTTCCTATTCTTGTAGATGCGGTGTTAGGTTCTTTATTTGAAATGTTTATATCTTTTTTAGGTAGCCCTGTATCACTATGAACTTCCCTCTCAGGACTGCCTTTGCTGTGTCCCATAAATTTTGTACTATTGTGAGTTCATTTTCATTTGTTTCCAGAAACTCTTTGATTTCTCCCTTGATCTCCTTCTTGACCCATTCATTGTTTAATAGCATGCTATTCAATCTCCATGAATCTGTGCATTTTTGAGTTTTTTTTCTTGAGGTTGGTTTCTAGTTTCAGTCCCTTGTGGTCAGAGAAAAATGCCTGATATGATTTCAATTTTCTTGAATTTGTTGGGGCTTGTTTTGTGTCCTATCATGTGGTTTATCTTTGAAAATGTTCCATGTGCATTAGAAAAGAATATGTATTTTGCTTCCTTGAGATGAAAGGCTCTCTATATATATCAGTTAAGTCCATTTGATCTACAACATTGTTCAATGCTGCAGTATCTTTTTTGATATTTTTTTGGAAGATACCCATTTTTGACAGTGGGGTGTTAAAATCCCCTACTATAATTGTGTTTGTATCAATATCTTTCTTGAAGTCCTCCAAGATTTTCTTTATATATTTGGGTGCTCCTATGTTGGGTACATACTTGTCTATAATGTTCATGTCTTCTTGATGGATTTTTCCCTTGAATGTTATGAAGTGACCTTCTGGGTCTCTTTTTATGTCCCTTGTTTTGAAGTCTATTTTGTGTGATATGAGTGTTGTTACCCTGACTTTTTTTTCCTGACCATTTGCTTAGACTACTTTTTCCAGCCTTCACTTTCAGTCTGTGTAGGTCTTTTGTTCTGAGGTGGGTCTCCTGAAGGCAGCATATGTGTGGGTCATGATTTCTTATCCATTCAGCTACTCTATGTCTTTTGATTGGAGCATTTAATCCATTTACATTTAAAGTTATTGAGAGGTACTTATTCATTGTCATTTTACTTCCTTCATACCTGTGTTCCTTCCTCCTTCTCTCACTCTTTTTCTTTCTTTTCTTTATGCAGCCCTTTAGCATCTTCTTCAGAGCTGATTTGGAGGAGGTGTATTCTTTGAGGCCTCTTTTGTCTGGGAAACTCCTTACTTGGCCTTCCATTTTAATTGAGAGCCTTGCTAGGTAGAGTGGTCTCAGTTGCAGGCCTCTTGTTCTCATTACTTGGCATATTTCTTGGCATTCCCCTCTGGCTTGGAGCATTTTCATTGAGGAGTCAGCTGCTAGTGTTATTGGGGCTCCCATGTATGTTACTTCCTGTTTCTCCCTTGCTGCTTTAAGATTCTCTCTTTGTCTTGGAATTTTACCATTTTAATTATGATGTATCTTGGAGTGGGCTTCTTTGGGTTCCTCTTGACTGGGACTCTGTGTGCTTACTAGATTTGTGTGACTTTTTCTCTCATCACATTAAGGAAGTTTTCCATCATTACTTTTTCAAACAAGTATTCTATCCCTTGCTCTTCTCCTTCTGGTATCCCTATTATATGGATATTATTCCATTTCATGTTGTCCTGCAGATCCCTTAACCCCTCTTCGTTCTTTCTGAGTCTCTTTGCCTTTTTTTTTGCTCTTTCTGGGTGGTTTTTTTTTCTACCTTGTCTTCCATCTCACTGATTTGATCCTTTGCTTCATCTGGCCTGCTTTTGATTCCTTCTACTGTCTTCTTCAATTCAGGAATTGTATTCTTCATTTCCTCTTGGCCCTTGTTGATAGTTTCTATTTCCTTTTTCATGCTAGTTTGCAGTGAGTTCATTGTAGTTTCTCTGTAGTTTTTGGTAATTCTCTGTGAGTTCATTGAGCTTCCTTCTAACCTTTCTTTGAACTCAATATCTGATAGGTGAGTTGTCTGTATTTCATTTAGCATTCTTTCTGTGGCTTCCTCCTGTCCTTTCATTTGGGGTTTGTTTCTTTGTCTTCCCATTATTTGTGAGACTCTTGTTCTTAGCCTCAGCTTCTTAAATTGATCTAACTCCCTGAGTTTGTGGTGTAAACTTCTATGGTAGGAGTCCTGTGAGATTCAGAGTTGCAGTCTCCTTGATCTCCTGAATTTGCTGCTCTTAGGATGCCATTTATGTTGGCTCTCGGGAAGTATTTGGGTTTTGATTGTTGTTGGGTCATTCTTTGGTGGGCCCTTCCCTCCAGCTGGTTGACTGAGGGTCACTCCACCCACCATGTCGTGTATGCTGTTGTGCAGGTGCAGTCAATTAATGCTGAAGCTCATTCTTCTGTCTGTCTGTTGTTATAAGGCTTCTCTCTTGCTGTTGTTCAGTTGTTCTGGGAAATTTCTCCACAATTTAGTTGTAATTTCAGATTGCTCCTGGGAGGAGGTTAGTGTGGCTTACACTCACTCCTCCACCATCTTGCCACCCTTAGTTCTTTCTTTTGCCTTTACAGTTTTACTCATTTTTTTCCATTTCAACATGAATGACACTTCCTCATGAACAAGAGTTTCAGGTTCAGGATCTGAAGCAGTGTTAAGTAGTTTTGATCCTCGAATTGTGGATTACAATCCAGATGGGTTACACTAAAGAGTTGGAACAGTTATTAAAATTTATTATGAAAACGGAAGAGATGATGACTGACAGAGGGAAAAACCACCACTTGCTTGAGGCATTTAAGGAAGGTGAGAGAGTGTCCTATAGATGTGTACACAACATCATGAGGATACTACTTTGATATGGGATTGCCATTGCAGATTACCACTGAAGAGATTATTCTCTGAGCTGCCAAATTAATGACTACCATAGCAATGAGATTAAAACATGCATAGTTCTGATCCTGGGGCTTAATGATCAACCTCCAGTGGAGCCTCAGCTATGTCTAGAGGGAGCTGAGCAGCTACTTTGTAGTTCCAGGGGCACAAAACTCTGGAGGTTGGGAGAGACTATTATTATGGTATATACTCAAGTACACATCAGAAAACTTAGGTGCTTCCACAGACAGGACTGAGTAGAAAGGCCAAGTTGATAGAAATAGGTATATTTCACGGATGATTAAATTCTGTGGACCTAACCCAGTTTAGACCTCCAATCTAATTTGCCCATGTAAATGCAGCCTTTTGTGTTTTGGAGCCTCAGGTTTTGAGCCTCAGGTCCAACATTTGTAGGCCACTAAATAAATTCCTCTTAGAAGACTTAAACACCAAAATGAAACAAAAAGGAACCTTCCATCTTGTTAAAAATTAGATTAACCTCATCTAAAAATCTGTGTCTACCTGCAGACACCAAATGGTAGTTGCCTGAAAGAATTATCTCGTTTGTGAATTTGGTAATTTTTTTCTAGGTTCCATGCATGAGTTCCATTGCCTAAAAGAACTGACTCACTATGAGGGGGGAATATGTGATGATATCCAGAGAGCCATTTCCCCACTGTTTGGCTCTTAGGTCCCTAGCATTATGTATCAGGGAAGTCATTTAGCAATGTATTCCTCATCTGAAACCTGTGAGGCAGTTTATCCTCAATTAACGGACAAGCATACTTCCAAATGGCTTTTTCAAGGTCCTATCATGAGTCATCAACAGAATAAGGGCTAGAATTTGTCTTGTGCTCGAAGTGCCAAGCTCTTACAATAAATTCTCTCAGGCCATTCTTCCTCTCAAAGAATATTATCTCCTATTTCCAGAATGAACAGATCAAAAAAATTGACTCCAAAATACCTTCCTGATGCAATGTACCAGAGAAATGGCTCTATAATGAAGCCCATGAAAAACAACCATTTTTAATGTGCTAATCAATCATTGGACAGTGGGGCCCTCAACTTGAGAGTGGACTTAAATGACTTTAAATAATTAACCAACAGTACCTATGGACATAGAGGTGGTCAAAGAAAGCTAATGAGAAAATATGGGACAGATTAGGAAGAAACTAATTGAAAACTTTCCACAATCTGAGGGAAAAGAAAAGTAACTTGGGACTCAACTGTGAGTTGTAGAGTTTAGGTAACAGTGCTGCCAAAGCTCAATGTGGAGAAACATGTCTTTTGGGCTGACAAAAAAAAAAAAAAAATGGAGAAGAAAACATCAGTATGGGAAGGCAGAATTAGAGGAACTTGTGGGAGCACCACAGAGAAAAAAGCCCCTGCAACCCTGGGAAGCTTTGCCTGGCTAAAAGACTGAGAAGTGTCCTCAGCTAGAAGTCTGGGGCTGAGGTTTGGAGTGAGTTGGAGGCAGGATGAGACACAAAAGAAGATCAAGAAGCTTAGATTTGGGAGTTCTTCAAGTTTCAGGAGCAAATGAATAGGAGAGAACGGTTCAGAATTCTGAAGTGCTGAGGGGAAACTGGAGAAGGCCAAGGGAACAGAGGCTCTTGGAACTTGTTGAGAGAGATAACTTGTAGGGGGCAAGGGTTTAAGTCTGTGGCTATAGTTTTACCTCAAGTTTCTGGCACTGTGTGAAAATACAAACCACAGAAGGGCCTCAGTTTTATGCAACCCATTGGTGGGACTGATGCCCAATCATATTTCCCCTTTATCTCTATGTAACACATTGTTTCTGTAGTGAAAGGACCATTGAGTTTTCAGACAGTGCAGAAAAATTGCACTTTTCAACTGCAAATGTAACGCCTTTTTTTAAAACAACTGTCAAAAATCCATTATTCGAGAATCAATTCTACAACCAATTTCCAATAAATTAGAGATACCCAGCAAGTAACTTTCAGGACGGTGAGGAGTGTGTGTGTGTATGTGTGTGCACGCACGTGTGTGTTAGACCAGGCATTTTTCCAAAATCTTTATGGAAAGTCTCTTTTTTTCTTCTTCCATCCACAAGCTCTGTATAATGGAGAGTCATACTTCTGACATGGCTGCAATACACCTCCCCAAAAGAAAAATTTTTTATCTTTTCAGTATAAAGCCCTTTTCATAAAGTTTTTAAAGAGTTTGGTTTGCATTTTTCCTAATGATTAACCATATTCAGCAACTTTTTGTTTGTGCTTATTTGCTATCTATACTATTACATACCTATTATAAAATGTCTAAGTTTAAAAGACAGTAACAAAAAAACACACAAAAAATAGTACTTCTGCCCTGGCAGGGGGACTCAGTTGGATAGTCATCCTGTACACCAAAAGGTTGCAGGTTCGATCCTCTGTCAGGGCACTATCTAGGTTGCAGGTTTGATCCCTGAGCAGGGCACTTACAGGAGGCAACTGATTGATGTTTCTCTCTCACATCAATGTTTTTTTCTCTATCTCCTTTTCTGTCTCTCTAAGATCAATAAAAATATCCTCAGGTAAGGATTTAAAAAAAATTAGCACTTCTGGCAAAAATGAAACCACAAGAACTTTCAGACAGTGTGGCATAGCCATTCTAGAATATGGTTGGCAGTGTCTTCTGGAGTTAAACACACACTTACTACATGACCCAGAAATCCTACTCCTCGGTATTTACCCTAGAGAAATGAACACTTACATTCTCACACACACACAGAAACCAAACTTCCTTCAACAGGTGAATGACTAAACAAACTATAGTAAATCCATACAATGAAATATTACTCAGCATTAAATAGGAATAAACTGTTGATACATGGATAAATTTCAGATGTGTTCTTCTAAGTGAAACAAGCTAGTCTCAAAAAATTACATACCACATGATTGTTTTACACAACATTCTGGAAAAAGCAAAAGGATAGAAAACAGATCAGTGGTTACAGGTCAGGGAAGATGACTGCAAGAGGCAGCACAAGGGAATTTTGGGAACGGTGGAACAGCCCTGATTGTGATCGCAATTACATGATCTAGGCATGTGTTAAAACTCAGAGCTGTATACTCCTCAAAAATAGGTGAGTTTTAAGGAATGCAAAGTATAAATAAAAAAACAAATAGGTAAATAAATAAATAAATAAATAAATAAATAAATAAATAAATAAATATTGAAGAAATTTGTCTTTACCAAATCAGTAGAACTGGTCCCCACCCACATAAGGTCCCTAATTGTGGATATTCACAGCTTATCTAGGCTTAACATTCTGCCTTAAAATTCTAATTTAAAGCCTCATAAAAATGGAACCTAGAATCAGGATTTCTGTAGTCATTCTACTTCTCTTTTATGAAGGGAACTGATGAACTATCTCATCACTACAAATAAAACCACTCTGTTTGAAACAAAAGTTTTAATTTTTTTCTCTTAAAACAAAATTCATACCATGTTTGATTGTTTTGTTTTTAGTACATAGTAGTGTGTCATGGTAGGCCGGAGGTGAGATTGGGCAAGTCCACAATGCAAAGTGACATGACACCCTCTCTACCCCACCCTTGTCCCTGCACAGGTATCTGTTTGCATCTACCGAGGCTTCTGGGTGTGGAGGGTTTGAGTGTCAGCAGAAGCATCAGCTAATGAGAGGATAGTGCCACGGAGGCCCAATTCATCATTATATAAGAAAAATCTACTCCAGTGGGAGCAAGCTGAAAGAGCCATCTGTAGGCTTAGGTGCCTGCCTTGTCCCTTGTCCCCCTACCAGCACCTAAGTGTCATATAGAGGAAAATATCTTTTCTCTGGCTTCTCAAGAAACTGCAAAGCTGAGCATCATTAAGTAAATTTGGAGTGACTGAGCCAGGTTAACACAGTGACTGGAGGCAGAGCCTGGGGAAATGCTAAGAAGAGCTTAGAAGGGACAAAACAAGCACTGGGAATTCCAACAACATTGGGACTGAGATGACTCCAAACATAGAAATGCTGGATAAAAAATATAGCAAAAAATTATAATGAAATGTCATCAAAAAGAAAAATGTTACATGTTGAAAAATGTTACATGTTAAAAAAATGAAAAAAGCTGTGAAAACACAATAGTAAACATGTGAGCTAATGCCATGACTACTGACCAATGGGATATTGTTCCCAAATATAATCCTAATGTCTGGGAAGTTGGGTTTTAGTGCTCTGGCAAGGGCCATAAATGTTACCTTGCCCCTGTCAAAAGCTGAGAGCTGGAACTAAGATTCTTGCACAAATCTCAAAGACAAGATGCCAAAAGTGTTGCCTCTTCCATCAAATTAAGTCTGGAAGTGGCAAGGAACCTTATTAGTCTAGAAGTCTGAATAAAAATGAACGTTAGGGAAGAAAATTAAAATAAGGTAGAAATAAAGTACAATGAAATAACATCAAAGAAGGTGGGTGAGCTTTTAGAGAGCTTGAGAGAGAGGCAATGAGTGTCTCGGTTGAGAACATGTACTCTGAAGACAGATGTCTGTGTTCAAATCCCAGCTCTACCATTTACCAGCTGTGTGATCTTGGACAAGTCATTTACCTCAATTTTCTCATTAGTAAAATAGATAATAATAGTGCCTACATCATCAGAATTAACTTATTAATATCTCTAAATTGTTTAGTACATTGATTTAAAAATCATTTTAGGGGAAAAATTAGGATTTGAAGGGAACTTAAGCTCATTAAGGTTATTTAGCATTCTCTTCAAAGTCAAGAACAGAATAAGAATGCCAACTATTACTGCATCTATTTAGTGTTGCACTTTATTGTCATAGCTAGCTATGGTACTTTTTTCTACATAAAATTCTAATGGTATTTACAGACAATAGAAATAATAAAGCTTTGTTAAGGTTGTCATGCATGAGATCAAGATAGAGGAATCAGTTGAATTCCTATGTACCACTTCCAACAATTTTAAAAATGTAATAATAATAAAAATCACAATTGAAATAGCAACAAAAACTCTGACATACCTAAGAATAAATTTAACAAATCATACACAAGACCATTATAAAAACATTATAAAGTATTATTATAGTACATAAATGAAGACCAATAAATAGAAAGACTATGGTCAATGAATGAGGAAATTCAGCATCATAAATGTCATCTCCTCACAAAATTTAACTATTCTGAATTCCAAACATACCCCAACAGGTATTTTATTGGAATTTTATGAGAAAATTGTAATATTTATATTGACAGTGAAGAGCCATGGGCAGTTGAAGTGACTGTGAATAAGAAAAAAATGGAAGGATGTGATGTGCCATGCATTCCTCTCTAGGAATGAAGGAATTAATGCCCCCAAATGCTGAGAGTGCTGCTGATAGACACTTAGTTGTCCACTACCTTTGGATATTGCCTCACTTAAAAGAGCATCCAGCCCAAGGCTATGCCCCTTGTCCAAGGTAGTTTACTGATCAAGTCTTGTGTATAAAGGCCCACCCAGTCCTTTGTCCCCTTTTGGGACAACTCTGAATGGCTATCTCAGCCAGAGCTCCCAGTGCGATTGGTGGAGACCTCCATTGGTACTGCATCACAGTTCAACTTCTCCTTCTGCTCAATTCAGCTTTCTTCTTTTCTCTTCCACATATTTTAATCCCAAGAGGGATCCCTCACAAAACTCTACACTTGCTAATATCCATCTTAGGGTTTTGTTCCCCTGGGAATCCAACTCACACTAGGACTTTCTCTTTCAGATATCAAAACTTGCTTATAATAAAGCTGTAGTACTTAAGATAACATGGTACAACTTCAGGATAAATGAAAGATGCTTGAAACAGAAAAGGAGTGCAGAAAAAGAACTTGGTGTATGAGAGAAATGACATGTTAAATTGAAAAAAATGCACTAAGAGTTGCTCTGACAATTGTCTATACACATGGGAAAAAACATTAGGTCTATTGCCAGAAAAATTACCATGAGGAACGAATACCTAAATGTTAAAAGCAAAAGTGTGAAGTTATCAATAAAATAGAAAATGGTGTCTTTGTGACAAGACAGGAAAGAATCTCAAACCAGATGCTGAAACCATGAGGAAGAGATTGGTAAACTTGATTATATACACATTTAAATTTTTTATTATACATCTTAAATTTCAGATATATAATTAAAAGAGAAGTAGAACTTAGACTCTATAAATTAACAAAAGAGAGAAACAGCACACAGAAAACTGGCAAAAGTTATGAACTACAAATTTGCTGAGTAAGGAAGACAAATGGCCCAAAACCTTAATAAACATCAAACTCCATAATAATTAATGAAATGTAAATAAGGAGATGCTGTTTCTCATCCATAAATAAAACAAAAATGAGTGCAAATATATCAAATGTGAGGGGACATGTGAGAAAATAGTTATAACCTCTTTGGAGAGGAATTTGGAAATATTGCATACATTTTAATTCATATGTATATACCTTTGAGAAACTCATAGAAATATTAAACTCACAGAAATGTGAACATGGTGACATGAGCAACGATGAGTGCTATTTTGTGTGAAACAGCAAATATCTGGAAACTATGTACATGTGCATCATAATTGCAATACATACATATGATGGAATAGTATACAGCAGTTAACGTGGATTAAACACATTTACATGTTTCCACAAAAATCTTGAAAATGTAGTATGGAATAAAAGTTTGTGTGCCATAAGATACCATTTATTTATCAAATGTAAGCTTAGGAAATAATATTGTGTATGACATAAAAATACGAGTGCTAAATATTTTTAAATGTGTTACAGAAAGGAAGCAAAACAGCTTCAGAAAAGTCACTGTCTTTGGAGAGAGAGACAAATGAGATGAAAAAATTCTTCAACTGTATGTTACATTTCATTTTTAATCATGTGGCAAAATGTTAATATTTGTTGATGGTAGGTGATATGAGTTTGGATTGTGGATATTCATTTTTCTTCATGATATATATATGTGTGTGTGTATATATACACACACACATATATATTTAATTTAAAAGCAGTGGGATGTAGTAGAAACCAGAAGTGAGTAGGAGTCTTGGACTGGTTTTGTAAGCATTTGTGAGACATAGTTTTACAAGTTCCAAAAATATTCTGAGGGAATCTTTTTTTTTCCAAAATAAAATTCACATATGTAAAATTCCCCATTTTAATCATTTTAAAGTGTATACTGGTGGCTTTTAGTATATTCATTATCACTAACATCTAATTCCACATATTTTCCATCCCTGTTTTGAATAATGTTGCGAAAAACCAGAAGTCCTACATTAGCAGTAACAGCATGGGCAAATGATCAAGATATTAATATTAAGTGACATTATACTAATTCACAGAGAGAGACTGGGGTATTCAACTTACACATTTATATTCCCGTGTAAGAAGAGACTTGAGGTTTCAATATTTTCCCCATAGACAAGAAAAGCCCTTACCAGCTTCCAGAGTTCCTCAGTAATGTCTTTCCTGGGTGGTACCTTCACTCTCTACCGCATGTGATTTCATCCTCAGAATACTGCCCAGATCAGAGAAACAGGCATGTCCTCTCCTAAACTTTCTATGGATATTCTCTCTTGCCTTCCCAGACAATGCTAGAAGACTTAGGGACTGCTACAGGCTGAATGCTGTATCCCCCAAAGCTCGTATTTTGAAATTCTGATCCCCAATGTGATGGTATTTGGAGCTGGAGCCTTTGGGAGGTGATTAAATCATGAGGGCAGAAAAATGGGCACATTCTCAAAGGCTTCCCTTTATTGATACTTACTCTGGTTAAGAAGTTGATCTTTCCTTTAGACAAGTGGAAATGACACTAATTCTTTTAGTAGATCCTCAGGTTCCAGCTCTTCATTTCTAAACACTGCTTTTCATTGTATCTAGATTCCTCCAGAGTCCTCTGGCTTCTAAGAACTGACCTATTGAGAAATATCCGCTTAGAGAACATCACCACTAGTATCCCAAAGACTTTAGCCTCAATGAAACATAGGTTCATGTCATCCCCAGCCTTTTAAAGGCTCCTAGGTTGAACTCGGCCCGTTTAACTAGCCAGAGACAGGCTCACAGCAATTCTAGGAGGAGGCCTTTCAGCTGTGAACCAGAAGTTTGTGAAGTTTGTTGCATATTTGTGGAATCATATTTGTATGTGTAAATAGATATGTGTGTAAACAGATATAAGGATGAGGTTTGTAACAAATATGTTTAACATTAAACTTATCATTGAGCAGACATTTTTAAGTACAAAATATCATAATTTTAATCAAGGGCATTGGTTTAGTGGTAGATTTCTGCAGTTAGGTGTCCCTCACAATCTTATATCAGATGTCCTTTTACATTTCTTGTTGATTTTTAGCAAAAGTAGAAAAAATATAAATTCCTTAGAATTATAATATATTGTCCCATAATTACATCCTTAAGTCTGAGGAACATACAAAACAAGGCTAAGATTTTTCTATTAGGCTCTGATAAGACTAGAGGCACATTAGTGTAGCATTTAGATATTTGGCTTGCAATCAGATAAATTGTGCTTCAAATCTCTTCTCTGTCATTTTCTAGCCAGAAGTCCCTAGGCAAATCACTTACTTTCTTTAAGACTCATTTTTCTTATGTGTAAAGTGAATATAATAAAAGAATTTACTTTCCTAGTTTTCTATGAGTACTGAGGTTAATATATATGAGAAGCAGTAAGTATACAGGCATACCTCACAGATATCGTGAGATTGGTTCCAGACCACTGCAATAAAGGCACACATTTGTTTTTTATTTCCCAGTGCATGTAAGAGTTATGCTTATCCACCATTATGTCTAAAAAAACAATGTACGTACTTTAATTAAAAATACTTTATTGCTAGAACATACTAATCATCATCTGAGCCTTCAGTGAGTCATCACCTTTTTGCTAGTGGAGGTGGGGTCTTGCTTCAATGTTGGTGACTCATGATGACTGATCAGGGTGGTGGTTGCTGAAGACTGGAATGGCTGTGGCAATTTTTAAAAATATGACATTGAAGTTTGCCACAATAATTGACTCTTGCTTAAATGAACAATTTCTCTGTATGCTGTTTGATAGCATTTTACCCACAGTAGAACTTGTTTCAAAATTGGAGTCAGTACTCTCGAATCCTACAGCTGCTTTATCAACTGGTTCATTTAATATTCTAAATCCTTTGTTGTCATATCAACAATCTTCACAGCATCTTCACCAGGAACATATTCCATCCCAGGAAACCACTTTGTTTGCTCACCTATAAAAAACAACTCTTCATGCATGACAGTGTTATCATGACATTGCAGTACTTCAATCGCATATTCAGGCTCCACTTCTAATTATAGTTCTCTTGCTGTTTCTACCAAATGTGCAGTTACTTCTTTCACTGAAGTCTTGAACTCCTCAAGATCATCCATGTAGAGTAGAATCAACTTTATCCAAACTCCTGTTAATGTTGATATTTTGACATCCTCTCATGACTCATGAATGTTCTTAATAGCATCTAGGATGGTGAGTTCTTTCCAGAAGGTTTTCAATTTATTTTGTCCAGATACGTTAGGGAAATCACTCTAAATGGCACCTATTGCCTTACAAAATGTACTTCTTAAATAATAATACTTTAAAGTTAAAATTACTCCTTGATCCAGGGGCTGAAGAATGGATGTTGTATTAGCAGGCCTGAAAACAACATTAATCACCTGATAGGTCTTCATCAGAGCTCTTGAGTTACCAGCTGTATTGCCAATGAGCAGTGATATTTTGAAAGGAATCCCTTTTTTCTGAGTAGTAGGTCTCAAGAGTGGGCTTAAAGTATTTAGTAAACCAAGTTTTAAACAGATGTGCTGTCACACAGGCTTTATTGTTCCATTTATAGAGCACAGGCAGAGTAGATTTAGCATAATTCTTAAGGTCCCTAGGGTTTCAGAATGGTAAATGAGGATTGGCTTCAATTTAAAGTCACCAACAGCATTAGCCCCTAACAAGAGAGTCAGCCTGTCCTTTGAAGCCTTGAAGCCAGGCATTGACTTCTCCTCTCTGGCTATGAAAGTTCTACATGGCTTTCTCCCCCAATATAAGGCTATTTCATCTACATTGAAAATCTGTTTTTAATTTAGCCATCTTCATTAATTTTTTAGCCAGAGCTTCTGGATAACTTACTGCAGCTTCTGTATCAGCACTTATGCTTCACCCTTGTACTTTTATGTTATGGAGATGGTTTCTTTACTTAATCTCATGAACTAACTTCAGCTAGCTTCAAATGTTTATTCTGAAACTTCCTCACTTCTCTCAACCTTCATAAAATTAAAGAGTCAGGGCCTTGCTCTGAATTAGACTTCAACTGAAAGGAATGTTGCAGTTGGTTTGATCTTCTATGCAGATCACTAAAACTTTCTCCATATCATCAGTAGGCTGTTTTGCTTTCTTGTCATTTATGTGTTCATTAGAGTAGCACTTTTAATTTCCTTCAAGAACTTTTCCTTGCTTTTTCAGCATGGCTAACTCTGGTACAAGAGGCCTAGCATTCAGCCTGTCTCAGCTTCTGACATGCCTTCCTCACTAAGCTTGATCATTGTGAGTTTTTGACTTAAAGTAAGAGATGTGCAACTCTTCCTTTCACTTGAACACTTAGAGGTTATTGAAGGGTTATGAATTGGCCAAATTTGAATATTCTAGTTTCTCAGGGAATAGGGAGGCCTGAGGAGAGGGAGACAGATGGGAGAACAACCAGCCAATGGAACAGCCAGAACACACATATTTATTGATTAAGTTTGATGTCACATGGGTGTGGTTCAGGGTACTGTAAAACAATTACAATAGTAATATCAAAGATCATGAATCATAGGTCTCTGTAACAAGGTCTCTGAGGAATGAACAGAGATGGGTGCAATACAGTAGAGTGTATAATGTGAATTAGGTCAGGAGATTCAGGGTCAGAATTTGGTTTTACCTGAAAGAACTTAGGCAAATCAATTAATCCTAACTTATCCTCAATATTGTTAAAAATAAAATACTCTGCGTTGTCCCAGACTCCATCTACATCCTTTCTCTTGCAATGTGCTTTCTCTTTTCGATCTCTTTATCACAAACTGCCCTTAAAAATAATCTATTGATGATTATTGACACCCTAATTAAAAATTCTTTCACTCTACAGAAATTTATTTTTCAGTATAATCATTCCATGTGTACTGATAGGCTATATATTTACTAGAGGAACTTTATACTACTAGGAACTGACATAGGAGAAGGGTTTTGAAGTGGGTGGAGATTTCTAATGACTCTGAAATTTATATGGATATTCTTTTCTGGCTTGATATAAAGTTGGATAGGCAAAAACAAAAACAAACAAAAATCTCATGCTAGTCTTTGGTGTTGCTCGACAAACAGGATTAGTTTCTAAATCAGTGGTAAATTTTTTTTTTCTATTAGTAAAAGTTTCCATTTCTTACCTGGGCTCAGTCTGTCAATAAGCAAAACAGGTTGAAAGTCTCAATCTTTATTTCCAGGTCAGCTCTGTCATACTGTGTCTACACGTCTACTTTGCCATCATGTATTCACGCAAAAATTATTCACCATTTAGGACTGTGGAAACATTCAGCAATGACTATGCTCAGTTGGGGATCTGGTCCCATTTTGAGCCCTGCCACTGATTAGAAGCCTTAGTTCTTGTATCTTTAAAATTAAAAGAATGGACTAGATAGTGAATTGCAAATAGGTTTTATCTTACAGTCCTACTTTGAGTGATTAGTAGTGGCTGCCTGGGGTACTGAGTTGAGGTAGCTGAGATGAATCTTGATGCAATGGGAGAGTGTTTTATGATAAATTAGCCATAAGCTTGGGATGGAGGAATAAGGCCCTTCATGCCAGCTATTTGCCATCCCTGGGCCAGGCAATTGCTAAGGTCTTTCCAGTTCTAGCATCACATCAGGCTATGATTGATTTTCTTCTCCTCTAAAAATAAATAAATTTTTAAAAATCACTTGGCTTGAAAGACAGCAGACAAAAGAAGAATATATACTATATAATTCTATTTATTAAAAAATTTAGGAACTGTAAAATAATGTATAGTGACAGAAAGCAGACCATTGGTTGTCAGAAGGGTGAGCAGGAGGGGGTGTTATGGGCAGGAGTGGAAGAGAAGGATGACAAAAGAATGTAAGTCTTTTGAGAGTGCTGTCCATGTTCAATATCTTTATTGTGATGATGGATTCATAAGTCATATTGAACATGAGGGCATTTGTCATATGTCAAAACTTATAAGATAGTACAACTTAAATATGTGCAGTTTATTGTACATCAATTAATTATACCTCAGTAGGGCTGTTCAAAAATAAATGGAATGCAATAGCTCACAGGGTGATCAGGATGCAAATATTTTATGACTTGCTTCTCTCCATTTTACACTTTAAACATTAGCATTTTATTTCATTAGCAGAAGAACTAACTTAATATCTGTCTCAGAAGCAGACAGACACTGACTAGGGACCTTGATTGGACTCATATTACCTGAATATATTATCCAAAAATAATGACCATTATGCTGGTGTTAAGTATCTTTCTGTACAATTGTAATTTTTCATTAATTTAAACTTATGATAACCTCACTCAAAATCTCCTAATTCACCAGAAAATCCAGACTCTCCTTGTGACATAATTGTAAAGACAGATACAGACTGAAAGGCCCTCAAAAATATTTTGCATGTTTTCACAGAAAAAGAAATTGAGTGTCAGAGGAAATGAGCAACCAGCTTGAAGTCACACAAGTAACTGAGTCTTGAACTTGTGTCTCCTTTCTCCCTGGCTAGGAGTTGAGTATTTTAAATCTCAGAGGCTTTTAATATAAAGGGCATTCAATAAATATTTGTTAAGCTCATAATGAATATTGCAGATTGAACAGGTGACCTTATATACTCTTATTTTAAAATACACTGAGATATTGAAAAAGAAAAACACATGCTGGTGCCAAAATCCGTACCTCCTACATTTCTACATTAAGCAGTTTCCATTTTTGGAAAGGATCGCAGTAGGAAAAGCATAAAGTGCCCTCATCTCTTTTCATTCTGTCATGTCTGCTTAAATATAAAATATTTAGAACTTGGCCCATTTATTTGGGGTTTATGGAAAAAAATGGTCTAGTACAAACTCTTCCATTCTTTTCTCCCCCTTTCCTATTTTTTTTTTAATTTTACTGCACTTGATTTTTATCTCTAACTTTTTTAAATTAAGTTTCTGATAATAACCTTTCCAGTGATTCTAAGAACATTCATTGTCTTCTCAAAGTCTAAGTTATTCAAGGCATTAACTGTACTTAATGACCGAGAGAGAGAGAGAGAGAGAGAGAGAAAGAGAGAGAGAAAAGAAAAAGAAAAGAAAGAAAAAGAAAGAAAGAAAGAAAGAAAGAAAGAAAGAAAGAAAGATAGATTAGCATGCAGTTATCAGTCTGTCAGAATGAGTAGGGGGAAATCTATGCTTTTATCAGTTAAAACATACATCAGTTGTTAAGAAACCACAGTAAACAGATGTAGCCCAGTCATGCTTCTTGTCATGAATCCACACACAGAAAATGTGTCAGCTCTTGTTCTTCCTACTCTTCCATTGTCTTCTATGACTACTTCATAATGGTTGTCTAAGGGGAAAATGCTGTCTTTGTAGCCTAGTTTGAGTCTCAGATTTAATCTTCTCATATTTTTATATGTAGAGTTTTCAGAAATTCTGACTGCATTCATAGGGATTGAGAAATAGCTGGTGATAAAACAAGGTTAAACATCAAGGGAATTTAATTGCAGGACAACACCATGTATTCTGCAAAATAATGGGAGTATAATTTATATATATGATATAGCAGTGGTTCTCAAACCTTAGGGTACACAGAAGTCACAGAGTATTCTCTGTCCAATCTTCCAGAAATTCTGATTTAATAGGTCAGGACTGGAGCCCCACAATTTTCATGTTTTAAACCTATTTTACAAAAGATTTTGCTGCAAGTTAAGTTGCGTTGACACACAAAAAAAATTGCTCAACCACTCTCCTTTTTTGTTGCTAGCAAACCTTAGTTGAAATTCCAATTTCACAGGGCTTCTGGTGAAGATAGTGATGTAGGTACTCACAGCCTCCTATAACATGAAAATTATAACTAAACTTTAGAACAACCATCATTCAGAACTGTCTGAATTCTAGATGAACAAAGGTCCTACAACTAAGGATATAAACAAGAAGCTGCATTGAGACTGGTAGGAGGAGCAGAGATGTGAGAAGGATAGCTCAACTGCAGAGGTCCCACCTGAGGAGTGAGGAGTCCCAGTCCCACATCAAGCCCCCCAGCTTAGGGTTCCAGTGCCAGGAAGAGAAGTTCTATAACTTCTGGCTGTAAAAACCAGCAGGTATTGTGACTCAGTGAGATGGAGGTCTTCTGGAGTCCCGGCAGCCCCTTTTAAAGGGCTTGAGCATGAACTTACTCAGACTCACTCCCTCTGAGCTGGGCCAGTAGCACAAAAGGCACCAGGACATACAGGGGGGAATTGAATAGTCATCAGGATGAGAGCTTTCTCCTAGATAGAAGTACTGGCAAAGGCCATTATTTCTTTAGTAGGCCTTATTCCCAAAGAGCCAGCACTAGGGCACCATATCTGAGTCCCCACCAACCTGGCTAACACTGTTCACTATCCTGGTGATTCCCCAAGGCCCTATTCCACCCAACTGGCTGGCCCATCCAAGCTGTTTTCAGTGGCTTTTCCATACAAATGACATGTTTTATCTCATGCTTCAGACTTTCCTGAAATCTTTCAAATAAGCAGCAACTGGCCTCTGTGTACTTTGTACCTCTTGCTAAGTGGCCCCAGGCTTGACACTAGGGGCAACCAACTTTGGCCTCTCCTGTGTACCTCCAAGCCCAGCACATATAGCAGCCGTCTGCAGATTACTTTGTAGTTCATGCCAGGTGGCCCCAGCCAGAAAACAGGTATCAGCTGACCTTTGCTGTACCTCCCAGGTGGCCCCAGAGCCAGCACACCCAGTGGACAGCTCCAGACCACTTCGAAGCACAACCCACCTGCCTCCACAAGCAACACACTCAAGGGTTGCACTCAGTGGGGCACCATAGCCCTGTTAAAGTAAATCCTGCTCTGTGGGGTAGGCCCCTGCACAGCTGATCCTCCATGGTGGTTGCAGCCAGTCCTTGTAGCTGATCTGCCTGGAGGTAAATTTCTTTTACTGATGTGCCAACTGTAATTAAGGCTCAACTACAACAGGAGGGTGTACACAGCCCACATGAGGTATTTGGGGAGGTGCATATTTAGAATGCCTAGCTCAAATGAAGGAGAAGACTGTGCTACTGGACCTTATAGGATACTTTCTACATTAGGCCACTCTACCAAGCCTGGGATCTGTAGCAGCTTACATAATACATAGAAGCAAAGGAAGGCTGCCAAAATGATGAGACAAAGAAACATGTCCTAAATGAAAGAACAGAACAAAATTCCAGAAAGAGAACTAAACAAAATAGAGACAAACAATTTACTAGATGCAGAATTTAAAAAAAAAAAAACTTGTTATAAGGATGCTCAGGGAGAGAGTAGATGAGCTTAGCAAAAACTTCAACAGCCTAAAAAAGGACATGGAAACCATAAAAAAGAATCAGCACACACTCAGAAATGAAGGATACACTAACTTAAATAAAGAATACACTACAGGGAATCAAAAGTGGAGTAGATGAAGCAGAGAATCAAATAAGAGATTGGGAAGATAAGGAAGCAAAAAACATCCAATCAGAACAGAAAAAAAAAGAATAAAAAAATGAGGATACTATAAGAAGCTTCTGGTAAACTTCAGTTGTACCAACCTTTGCATCATTGGGATACTGAAGGGAGGAGAGAATAAGAAATTGATAGAAAACTTCCCTAGCCTGTTGAAGGAAATAGACAAGTCCAGGAATCATGGAGAGTCTCAAACAAGATGAACCCAAAGAAGCCCACACCACGACACAGCATGATTAAAATGCCTAAAGTTAAAGACAAAGAAAGAATCTTAAAAGGAGCAAGAAAAGTTCAGTTAGTTGCCTACAAAGGAACTCCCATAAGACTGTCAGCTGATTTCTCAACAGAAACTTTGCAGGCCAGAAGGGATTGGCAAGAAATATTCAAAGTGATGAAAAGCAAGAATTTACAACCAAGATTATTCTACCCAGCAAAGCTATCATTTAGAATTGAAGGGTATATGAAGAGCTTCTCAAAGAAAAATTAAAAAAGCTAAAGGAGTTCATCACCACCAAGCCAGTAAGGGGGAGAAAAAAACAATTGAAAATACGAACAATAAAATGGCAACAAATGCATACCTATCAACAATTGAATCTAAAAAAACAAAATCAATGAGCAAGCAGAACAGAAACAGACTCACAGATAATACAAAGAACATTTTGACAGTTGCCAGAAAGGAGGGGGTTAGGAGATTGGGTGAAAAGGTGAAGGGATTAAAAAGTACAAATTGATAGTTGCGGAAGAGTCATGGGGATGTAAAGTACAGCACAGAGAACATAGTCAATAATACTCTAATAACTATGTATGGTGTCAGATAAGTATGAGTTTTATTGGGTTGATAACTTAGTAACTTATATAATATCCAATCACTGGGCTGTATACCTGAAGCTAGTATGTAAACTATAATTGAAAAATAAAAAATGATTTTAAAAATTCTGGGTCCACAACTTACTAGCTAGAAGCCTTTAAAAAAGTCATATGATGTCTTTGTATCTTATCTTTAAAATAAGAATAATACAGGGTTTCTGGTGAAGATTGAAATGAGGTATGTAAAGTGACTGGTACATAGTAGATGCTTAAGAGTGGTAGTTTCCCCCCGGCCCCAAGCCTACCATGTTCCTTCTTTATCTGATCCTATACTGGAATACATTTCTCCCTTAATTTTTTTTAAGTTTTTAAATTTTTTTTCTAACTTTTTAAATAGTTGTTTAAGTACAGTTGTCTCCATTTTCCCCCTGCCATTCCCCCCTCCATCAAAATAAAAAGCTTCTTCACAGCTGAAGAAAACAGCATTAAAATGAAAGAGAACCAACAGTATGGAAAAACATATTTGCCAATGATACCTAGGAAAAGGGTTTGATCTCCCTTAATTCTTAACCAGACTGTAAACAACCCCACATATTTAAGATTGTAAAAAATCACATACCTCAATTCAAATGACTAGTTGCTGGTCTCAGAAACATTTTTGCTATAGCTGAATGAGTAAGGCATGACAGAACATTGATTCCTGCATATAATCAGCAATGTTTAAAAGCCAGCTGATGTAAGATTTTGAAACTCATTTAAGTAAGAAAAAAATGTAATTACTAACCAAGACTTACAATCCTGTCTTGAGACCTATTTTGCAAATGAAGAAAAATTGCTTTGAAGATGAGTAAGAAGGTTCAGAGCATTTCTGCTCACAGACAAAAGTTCAAGGTAATCTTTTTCATTGATTCAACATGTGTTCTGGTTCCTCAGCCTCTTGTTTTCATATTCATCTAAAGGCCTTACATCCAGTAAGATGCTCTGATACATCAAGGATTTAACACAAACCCAAAGCATACCCAAGCAGCCCAGAGGAACATTTTTCAAGGTGAACAATATGTTTGGGCCAATAGCCAATAATGGTAAGGAGAAACTCAGCAACCCAAATGAACACACAGAATTCAACCTTCTGAGATTCATGAAAGTCCCTCTCCTTATTCATCAGGGCTGGATCAATGCCCACAGAGGTTATTAACAAAATTGGATGTCAGGGCCCTTACAGACCGAACCCCAATCCTAAGGCTTTTTCCCTCCATTCCACAAAACCCAATGAAGCTTAATTTGTATGCATAAAAAGCCATCTTCCCTTTAGCATTGCTCCAATGCTAAACTTTGGGAAAGGCATGCCTAGGTTGTACTTTTCCTAAAATGGCTAGAAATATAAACGTATACTTTTAAATGCTTAGAATTTATTTTTATCAAAAGTATACAGGTATAAAAGTTTAAACGTCAAATAGTGCTTAAATAGTTCATACTAAACGTAGGGATAATGGAATCAGGTAGGCTCCCTCACCCAGACGTCCAGGCAAACATAGCTCACTAGTGTTCGTATAACCTTGAATAGGGGCCCACATGTGTAGAATGAAGCTCTGTTATATAACTAGAAGGTCAGTGTTGGCACCTTCCCAGCTTTGTGTGCACGTAGTCTGAGAGTTGGGACTTCCTGTGGTGCAACATGCAGCTTGCAGCGCATGTGGACCGCCCCACCCTAGAATAAATGTGTGCCTGGCCTTGAACGGCTGCATAACACTTAATAAGACAACTGCTCCCCCACCCCCAGCCATATTAACCCCACTCTCCAAAGGCAGCTACTTTCAAATATCTGTTTCTTCTGGTATTTATCTCCATGTTTTCGAGAATTAACTTTTTTTAACTGTGTAAATCTAATTCACTACTAGAGCAAGTAATGCACATAATTTAATTTCCATCACTGAACATAATTTTTGTTTTTCCTAGAATTATTCATTGCCTTTCTTTAAAGAATTGACTTCATTTTTTCTGTATTTACACTTAAGTTTTTCTACATCTCTGGCAATCAGCATTTCAATAAAATTGCTGACAAATATAAACTGACAGATAATTTTCTCACTTCCATTTCTTTCTTTCTTTTTTTAAGTATATTTTCTTGTTTATGCTATCACAGTTGTCCTAACTTTTTTCTCCTCTTTCCCCCCTCTGCCCTGCACCCCCTACCCTCCAGCATCCCCCCTCCTTAGTTCATGTCCATGGGTTGTACATATAAGTTCTTTGGCTTCTCTGTTTTCTATTCTATTCGTAACCTCTCCCAATCTATTTAATGCCTACCAATTATGCTTCTTATTCCCTGTACCTTTCCCTCCATTATCCCCCTCCCCACTGATAACCCTCCATGTGATTTCCATTTCTGTGATTCTGTTCCTGTTCTAGTTGTTTGCTTGATTTTGGGGTTTGTTTGTTTTTTGGGTTTTTTTGGTTCAGTTGTTGATAGTTTTGCATTTCTTGTCATTTTACTGTTCATAGATTTTGATCTTCTTCTATCTCTTAGATAAACTCCTTTAACATTTCATATAATAATGACTTGGTAATGATGAACTCCTTTAATTTGACCTTATCTGGGAAGCACTTTATCTGCCCTTCCATTCTACATGATAGCTTTGCTGGATAAAGTAATCTTAGATGGAGGTCCTTGTCTTTCATGACTTCAATACTTCTTTCCAGCCCCTTCTTGACTGCCAGGTTTCTTTTGAGAAATCAGCTGAGAGTCTTATGGGAACTCCTTTTTAGGTAACTGTCTCCTTTTCTCTTGCTGCTTTTAAGATTCTCTCCTTATCTTTAATCTTGGGTAATGTAATTATGATGTGCCTTGGTGTGTTCCTCCTTGGGTCCAGTTTCTTCGGTACTCTGGGCTTCCTAGACTTCCTGAAAGTCTATTTCCTGAGCCATATTGGGGAAGTTTTCCTTATTTGTTCAAATAAATTTTCAATTTCTTCTTTTGTTTTTTTTTTCCTTTTGACACCCCTATGTTTTGGATGTTGGAGCATTTAACTTCCATCGCTTCACTTCCATTTTTTTCTAGCTACTCACCCTCTAGAGTCAATATGGACTTCTTCTTTCGATGTGAACTGGTTTCCTGGACTGGAAACTCAACGCTGTTACCCTTTGCCATACTCCTGTATTGGATCCTATAACCAGGGGCCCATGGCTTCTTTATGTATTACTTTTTTGTTTTGGTGGAGGCTAACTCATTTTTCAAGGGCATGATTTTAAGATCAAGTCCAAAGGACCCCTGAAAAAACTATTACTCCATGTATATTTTAGAGATACCCTCAAATATAATAGAAAATTAAACCAATTTACACATTACTCTTAATAGTGACAAAAAATATGTTCTCAAAAAAGGCAAAATCAAAACTACTTGATAGAGCAACCTAAGAATGTTGGCAAGTTCCCTTGATGAGAAAGCCGAAGGTTTGGATGTTATCAATGGAGAAGGCTTAAAAATGCATATTTTTACCCTCAAGTTCTACACTTTATCTGATAGCTGATTGTCATCTCATTGTGGCAATTTTCTGTAACTGAGTGCCATGTAAAAGCCACAAGGAAAAATCAATTCACTGACCATGAAAGAAAAGAGACAAATGAGTTACAGACTCATTGGGGAAGTTCATAAAGCTTCTCTGTAGGCTTGCATTATTGGTTTTTATTCTGAAACACCAGCACTGAAGCGTACACACACGCACACACGCGCGCGCGCACAAACAGTAGTTGGGGTCAGTGTTCAGTCAGATCTTCCCCAAAAAGGATCTCAAGCCAGACAGCGTATGATATACAGTGTCCTGTGTTAGAATAAAATTTGGGCTACAAATAAGCATGTCATGCCTCTAACTTTTCCACTAGAGAAAGTTAATGAGTTTCCTTTGACTAAAGTGTTGCAAAACTATGATCCTCAGGAATGAAAGTCCAGATATCTCAAACTCTATGTGTAAAAAAAAGATACTCTTGAAAGGAGACAAAATGTACATTAATTTCAGTATTTTTTTCTGAATAAAACTCTTAGGTCTAATAGCAAAGAAACTTTTGAAATGAGTAGAGATGACATTTTACTGGTTCTTCCAAGATGAGCACAAGGGCTAATTTCAATGCCACCTATAAAAAAAGAAGCTGTAGTGATGTAGACACCAGCCCACAGTATCCGCATCATTATGGACGAAATAAGACATTCATGCAGACTACCGAGTCAGATGGAGGAAAAAGGACAGCATGGCTTTTCTCTCAAGGGGAGTAAAAGCCCGCCACCTCCATCATGACAGGCCTTTATTGGGTTTCTTCTCCCGTTACATGATGGTCCTCATTTACTATGCACAGGTTCACTTTAGGGGGTTACCGTTTATAGACAACAAAGGAGCCAATGCTACTAATCACATCACAGAAGAAAGATATTTGCAAATGGAAAAGGAAATAGTGGTCGAACCTGTTACACTCATCCTAGGAAGGTTTAGCATAGATTTTAGGAAGTTACAATAAGCACTTGCTATCTCAATTCAGGTGAGGGAGTTTTAGCAAAAGCAAGTTCCAAAGTGGCTTAGGTACAAATGCAGGCCTGATTCCCCATGGGAGAACCTATCTGTGGGCATGTGTCCTGTGTATCTCTGAGTGGGAGCTGGGCCCATGCCATGCAGAACGGTCTCCTTCACTGTAGGCTGCTAGACGGGAATCTGGCCACTAGAACTTTGCCAGCTACTTGTGGGGAAATTTGTCCTTCCTGAGTGACCTAGGAAGAGGCAAAAAGAAAAAGGAGCAAAAGGAACACAAACTTTTCTGCAAAATGTTGTGAGAGGCCTGAACATGAGTTCCTCAGATGCTACCTGCTGTTCCTTCAAGTCTAGCGTGCACCTGCAAATATACCACATTTCCTTAAAGTTGTCACTTACCTCTTCTAAATGTCAGTTCCTTACAGTGAAAATAACGATAGACTTACCTTCAATAGGTCTGAGGATCAAAACTTTAGTGAAATAACAAGTTATATTTACAAAGGTTTTGCATTTATTCTATTTACGAAGATCAGCGTGAGATGTAATAAGCAAAGAAAACATTCATAGTGGTGGTGTGATTTCAGCTGGCCTTGGCAGGAATTTCAAATGTAAATAAGGAGTCTGACTGTAGGAAGCTCATCACATGAATCTTCATGGTTCAGAAGCCCCTAAAGAAACTAGATCAACAGCAGCTGTACAACCACCCAAGGTCTTCTGTGACAGCGATCCTCAAGCCCAGAGTTTAACCCCGAGGTCATGCTTTGCCTTGGACTTCGAGCTGATATCAGAATAGTTTAATCTAGAACTGCTCATCAGGAAGAAGTTCAAAGGGGGTGAATTCCTCATGAAATGCCAAACTTGGACTACCCCTCCCTACCTACAAAATAATGTGTACCAAGCAATATGGTTGCTCAGCAAATGTTTCCCTAAGGCAGTGTTTCCTAAGGGGCACAGTTTCCCCCTTTCATTAATTTATCCCTCTATTTGACAAATTGGTGTATTTATTCATTCTTTATTTGACAGATGTTTTTATTCATTCATTCATTCATTCACCCTTTATTTGACATTTAAAAAATTTACTACATGAATAATAAGGGTGAGCAAAATCAAGTGCAGGCCCTGCCTTCATGGCGCTTGGAGCTCAGGATAGGGTTTCTCACACTGGCTGAGACACTCTCACACAGGCTGAATTACCTGGGACACTTTAACTAAATATTGTTACTTGATGCCCTTTAGACTGGGGATTAGAATTGCATTATGTACCAGCGTTAAGATCCAGTGCAGGTGTATAATGTTCTAGTAGAACATTATATAGGCTCTGTGTTAGCACGTATAAGAGTAAAGGAGGATGAATGTGGCTCCGTGGAGGAATATGGCAAAGAGGAGCGTTGTGTGTGTGGTAAGGACTGGGACTTTGGAAGCACTGGATTTTAAAAAGTTAAACAATTGTAATTGAACATAAAAGATTTAAAAATAAATAGAAAATAAAAAGTTAAGCAAGTTTCTTTGCTCTAGGCCTCTCAGAATCTTTAGTAATCTAATGTTTCGTCAATCTCTAAGAGGGATGTTCTATACAGTATTCCAAAGTTACTTTTACTCAGAGCTTTTTGAGACTTTTACGCAGAGTTTTTGAGACTCTCCTGTTTCTTATTTAGGAAATACCACTTGTATAAATGTAAGTGTAGAATTGACTAGATCAGTGGGGAATGTTGAAATGGAGTAGGTGGAATAATTTTGTCCCAAGTTAAGAAGATTCATAATAAAGCTTCTAAAATCCAGAGATCTTCTTAATCTCTAGAGGAGTTTTGAAAGGGGCCTCAAATTGGAATTAGTGGCCGTTTACATAAATGGCACGTAGTGCCACACAGTCATATGTACCGTTTTGTCAATTGGCTCTTCACCGCTTAAAAAACCGCTTAAAAAAGTATTTAATTATTTATCACAGTTTCAAAAAGGGGGACTTTTAAAATATTTTTAAATGTAAAAGGCAAAGTATAATTGTAGGAGGAATTAATAATATTCATAAGTGGAACTAGAATTAAGGCTAAAGATTACTCATCTTTTGAGGACACCCTGTATACTTAATCCACTAAAAAGGAACTCATAGTGAATGTGCACTAGATGAGGCTTGCAATTGAAAGGAAGGACTTCAGGAAAACGGTATGAAACTGACTATTATAGGAATCTTCCTGTATAAAGATGATTGCAAAGATTACTCACTGATTAACCTTTGCATATCAAATATGTCTATCTGGAATTTGAAAGTCATGAGCCTGTTTCATTTATATGGCTTTGAAAAACATTTTGACCTATTATAGGTAGTTGAGTGGTAAGACTTAAATCAGGAACTTAGAGGTGTAAAACAGTCACCTTCATTGTACTGCCTGAATGTCAATCGACGGGGTCCATTTTATTACTGTCACACATTAACCATTTCATACGTTGGCCGTGCTGATTCTTAAAAAAAAAGTGTTAAGTGCTTCTGAGTTTCAGAATAGAAGTATCATGTCACCCAATCCCGCAAAAATTCAGTGAGGCAGTTATTATTAATAGAGACTAAGATTTTACCTAATATTACACAGCTGGGAAATAGCCAAGATAGGACTGGGATCTGTGCCTAGCAGACTTCAGAGCCTAAGCTGCTAAAGGATAATTTTTTAACAAATATAAAATGAAGGTATGTCAAAGATTTTATTTAACTCATTAAATAAATTAGAGATCTAGTAGATGTTATAACCAGTTCAAAAGAGTAACCAAAGAATAGGCATGACTATAATCAGGAATGTTGACATGAATTTGTGAAAGGGATGCAAAATTGGCTGCTTCCACAATGGAGGAAGTCTTTGAACTTCTACTGGAGAGAATTTATTTGCATATCTATAGACAAGAATTCTTGTGTACTGCTATCAGTTATCTACAACCTAAAGTGTTGTAAAATACTACAAAGGTAATGAAAGACTCAGAGTTCCCAGAAAGTGGAATAACCAGAAAGGTCTGATTTAAACATTGCATTATGTACTGCCCAGAAACCCTGTTGGTGAAGAAAATAAACTTTATCTTTAATACAACAAGGTTATATACTTAAAAATAGAGATGGTATCTTTCTCATATCTGTTGTATAGCTCTCAGAGCAGGGCTTAATAAACACATGTTGGTTTTGATTTGATTAATTGATCAATTGATTAATTGATTTAGGGTTTTGTTCTTGTTTTGTTTTCTTTTGTTACCACTCTAATGGGAATAAAGGTACCCACTGGGATTGTGGGAAGGACACTGGCACAGGGATCAGAATTGTGTGTGGCACGCAGTAAGCCCTCAGTGAGGGTTAGCTCTTACCATTCTGCATTCAGCTGGACCTTTTGAAGGGCTGTCCCATCACCTATCTGACTGAATTTTTATTGATCTGGTGATGTAACATCATCCAGGATGATGATTAACTCCATGAGTTGACCAAATTCATTTCTTTTCTTAATTTCATTTGTGTTTCTTAGTAGATATAAAATTTTTCTACAAAGACCACCGTCATCTTTGTAATAATACTTAAAAATATTTTTATAAGAAATTTTAAAAATACATAATTAAAGCTTGATACTGGGGAAGAAAACTAATGAAAATATGTTTCCCAGCTATTAAATCAAACTAAGTCTCCTAGAAGATTGTGCTTGAAAAAAATTGTTTTTCTATCTTTCTAGTTTTTCAGTGCTCATGTGTTGGTTTTTTGATGCTTGAATTTGTTTTTTTTGTTGTTTTTATTGTTGTTTGTTGTTTGTCTATTATTTGCCTCTGACTTCCCAAAGGAGCAAGAGTGGTGCTGAGAATCTAATGTACGAAGAGATACAGAATCTTTTTACCCCTCCTACTGTGAGCTGCTTAATAGACAGTTGACATTTTTCTTTAAGTGCACACTCCTGATCCTAAATTTCCAAATATTTTGCTATGAAATAAGAATGACCACAAACATCTCGATTTAGAGTAAACTCTGTGTGGAGTTAACTACATTCCCAAACTGGGGGCAGACTCAGGGAACCACACACCGCTGTTGTTTAATCCAGATGAAGTTTCCCTTAATAGAAACTGATTCCCCTCTGACACAGATGGCTAATTGCAAGCTGAATGTAGATTCTTTTCTCTCATTCAAACTGTTTTGGAATCCTCAGCCCAGTACGGAATCAACAATAACTTGGAATTTCTGCAAACATGCATGAATATTTCAACTTATGAAACCTGAGGGAAATCAGAAGGGTAGGGGAAGTTTGCAAATAAAGGCAAACTCCAATTGCCTAATAGGGGGTTTCTATGGCTGAGAAAGGTGATTCAGGGATACGGGATACTTCAAAAGTAGAGCTTCGCAATGCCATGCTCCCCATCATTGGTCCAGTCAAGGAGTCACAAATGAGAAAGAGTATTAGTTATTGTAAAATCTTAAAACTTGTAAACACGCACGCACACCAAAAATACCAACCATGATTTAAATTCTGCATCACTAGAGTAAAACAAAAGAGTATTTTGCATTCTTCAGTCATTTTTGCTCTTTGAAACATTTCCAAATGACTCAATATCAAGCAAAAAGTAAAACCCAATAAAGCAGCAGAAGGGATATTGCTGGTTTTTTTTTTTTTTTTCATACAAAAGAAAAACAAGTGAGAAGCTAGTGAGAGTAGCCAGACAAAAAACAGAATTCCTGACTCCAGATCTATGGTTCTCTCTATCAAAGCCAATTCCTCTCAGCAATGCAACCACCAACATATACACACAGTGCACTATCTAACTGTATCTATATGGGTTAATGTAGGAAATAGAGGAGAAACAATCCTTTTCCTTGGGTAGTTTAAAGGGGAGTGATAAGTTTTGATTATTAAAGAAAATTAGAATCATCTCTTTCTTTACTGAAAAACCCATGTTCCTCCACCTAAGTATGTTAGTGCTCCTAGCACGTTAGTAGCATGCCACAGCTGCCCAAATCAAGTCATTAAAAAATAGATGCACAAAACTCCAGAGTACAAATAAACCTGCTAAACCCCATTGACAAATAAGATCTTTTCCTTATGGATCTTCATGAAGTTTCCTCACTTATGCTTGTGTAGCAGGCAGTCTAAGCAACTTAGTCATATGGAGGGTGAACTGTTGAAACCAGGAGGCAAATGTGATCAAGTATATCCAAGATGTTTCCAGGAACTGAGCTTTAGATCATCCGAGTCTAGTGCTCCAGTTAAAAATCTAATCTGGGTGAGTTCAAACCCTAGGTTAGATGCTTAGTAGCCAGAGGATGTTAGGCAAATTCTCCACCCTCTTTACACCCCAGGGCTTTGTGCTTTTCTGAGCATTGTAAGTGGGAATAACAACATAACTTTCTGTAAAGGGCTGTGGTAGGATCAAGTGAGATAAAACTTATATTCTGATGAAATAAATAAAAGTATTCAGTGCTTAGTATTCAGGAAATATTAATTTGAGCACCTCCTTAAACTAGATGACACGTATGAAACATCCTCCTTTCTATAACTAGAGAGAAAATTTGAAGCTCAGAATTTTATATACCCAACTGAAAGGCATTCCATTCACTAAAGTGGAGTTTGGGTACCCATTCTGCATTAGGAAGCAAAATATAAACCTTCCCCAAGCCTACCCTCTGTACCAGAAAAGCTGGAAAAGTTCTTAGATTTAATGTTTAGGATGTAATACATAATATATATATATCAGATTTTTATAAGGCTTACCAACAAATGAATGGTGTTCACCAGTGTTGTACACAGATGTATTATTATGGAAGGTTCCTGTGTAATTTTTGGTCCATTTTTATGAAAAGACTTAAAAACTAATTTACTGGATGGTTTTAGTGATTAACATACAACTGAGTATTGTCACAATATTTCAACATTAAAGGTTACATTGGTAGTAGTGATTATGATTGTGTAGTGAAAGTTGTATCACTTTTATTGGTGCTTGTCACCAAGAATTAACAAACAAATAAGGCAGTCAAGCCAATTAAAATGCAAATTGGTTTCGGAAGACTGTATAAATAGTTGTAATAGAAAGAGTGGAAGAAACTGAGTTATCCTATGGAATAAGATCATATTAGGCATGCTCATCCAAAACAACATAAAATGTTATAGTGGTTTTCATAGTTATGTTAATACAAAGAGAAAAGAACTTGTGACATTAAAATGGTCCTGTTAACTTTATTTTATTTTGTTTTTATTTAATTTGTAAATGTGTTTTGATCCCATTGTTATATAAGTATCATAAGCTAAGAGTTTATGTATACATTCTGTGGCCTTTTAAAATTCATTTCTTGATTCTCACAGGGATTTTTGTAGATTCTTTAGCATTTTTTACACAGATAAGAATGTCTTCTACAAGTAGTAGTATTTCTTCCATTTTAATCTGAATACCTTTATTTTTATTTCTTGTCATATTGCATTGGCTGGAACTTACAGCCAATGTTGAGTATGAGTGATGAATTTCATTTTGATGAGAATTGACTATTATTCTGGTGTGAGTCTGTCTTGTCTTCACATCCTCAGTCAGCACCACTGCCTGCCGGCTTACAGGCTATTTGATATATTGATCACATTACATTGCACAGACCAAAGGACCTATTTTAAAGCAAAAGAAGTGCAGCAATAGGCACATGACAATGAGATTTACTAGTTCTGTCTCACACTGTACCACCCTAAATCTGCCGGCCTGAAAAAGTGATGAACTACTTGTTATGGTGCCAAATAGGAAATGATACTGAGCAAGGATAGGATGCTATCTCCAAGAATTCAGTATACACTCTAAATCAATGACTATTATACAACATTATGTCTTCAGTTGATGAAATACATGGGTCCAGGAACCAAGAAATAAAAATAGAATGATCTAGATTACCTGTTTCCCATCATTCCTAGTGACTTAGGGAAGTTTTGCTTACCATACCCAAAACTCTGGGTTCTGCAGATTTACAAGGGGAGTGGCAAAAGTCCCATTAAACTCTTTCTTCCAAGGCTCCTTCTCTTAGGGAACCAGCTGGCAAGGAGAGAAATTACTATCCTGGTAAGGATATCGATACAAATCAGGAGGGATAGGGCTGTTCTTACAGTTAGAAGAAACACTATAAAACAAAAAGACATTTAGTCTAGAATATTACATCTATTTGAATTCAAATACTTTTAAAAAATCATCATTTTAACATAATGGGTGTTTCCACTGGTGTCAGAGGGTGCTGTTAAAGGGCACAGCCACAAGATGTCAAATATTTGCCTCATATCTTGGGGAACTGGAGAGAGAGGAAGAATAACAGAAAGATTTCCCAACCAGGAGGAGAAATGATTGAGGATATTCAAATGTAGGTAATAATTTAAATTCTTCAGCCATTTATTAAGTAGTATAATGATAAATGCGTGGAGGGAAACATAGATCAGTAGCATAACAGTTTGTCTTCAGCACTAGCCACTCTTCACTTTTCTCTCCTCCTCTGTTTTGATCAACCTCCCCTGGCTGCCAAAGGGCTGTCTTTCTAGAGGATGTTAGGCCATTCCCTGTTCTTTCTTGCTTTATGTACTTTCTTTGTTGGTCTTTCCAACTTCATGAGGGCAGTTTCTTGCCCATCTATCTTCTTTGTTATTTTATCCCTAGTACTTAGCACAGTGCCTGACCCATAGAGGCTTACTATGTTTGATAAATGAATGAATGATTCACAGTTTTGTAAAGCCATATGGTGAAATGCTATTCCATTTAAAATTATGCTGTAAATAGATAATTATTTTGTATATTATTAACTTAAAAATAATGAATTTACTAAGCAGTATGTATGGTATAATCTCACTTTGAAGAGTTTGAGCAAGACTAATACATAAATAATATTGTACTGTCCCTGAAACATGGAAGGGGTGATTAAATATTATTTTCTGATATTTTCTCCTATATTTTCTGCTTTTATCTATAGTGAGCATGCAATAGTTTTTAAAGGATAAATTTATTTTTAATAATAATGATGATGACAAAGTATCTATTGAGGCTTAATCTTAACAGATTCTTGTCCATGTAGAAAAACAAACAAAATCATTTTGTTTATGACTGGAAGTAGAATAACATAATCTTGCTGTAGAGCTGTGATTCTCAATTGGAGGTAATTATGGCTCCTCAGGGGTCTTTAACAGTGTCTGGAAACATTTTTGATTATTGTAATTTAGGAAAAAGGGGGAGGGCAGTTGCCACTGGCATTTAGTGGGGAAAGGCCAGAGATGCTGTTAGGATTACAATGCATTGGACCACTCTCCACAGCAAAGAATTATCTATTTCAAAATGTCAATTTGAGTGTCAAGTTTGAGAAATCCTGATCTAAAGTAAGTAGCATGTTGATGCTAGAAGTCTGTCTGATAATAAAATACAAGACTTTAGCATCAGGTTAGTGGAGAAAATGTTTTTAGTCACCAAACATCCAACTTATGTGGTTACAGATAAGTCATGTATTTAGTTAAAGTTCAGATCATAAAAATATTTTGAAAGATGTTTATTTTAAAATTGTGTGTATGCATATGGTTCATTATTGGAAAGGGAAGAGGCAGTATACAGTAAACAGCTAAATAAAACAAGATTGTATTGGCTATTTTTATTTGGTAGGTTCATGGTAAAGGGTAAATTGTTGAGATGATAGAGGTTCTTTCGGGGCAAAATTATGCCTACCAACCAAAGTCTCAGTTTTATTGGTCAGATTTCCAAAAGTAGGTCCTGGCCATCAAGACTATAAACACCTTACATGGGAGATTTCTCAATTTCACTTCCTAAAAGTCTTTACAATAGAGACTAGATGGGGATTTGGACATTATTTCTAAATTCACATGCATTTAATTTATTTATAAACTACAGTTATTAAAGGGAAAGCATAAGATATGATGCAGAAGATTCATAGAACATGTCTGAACACTTAATTGCTATAACTGAATCACAGCTGACCCTTGAACAACGTGGGTTTGAATTACACCAGTACACTTACATATGGATTATTTGCAATAAATACTGTAGCTGTATTTTATTTCCCATATGATTTTCTCAATAACATTTTCTTTTCTCTAGCTTATTTTATTGTAAGAATACAGTATATAATACATATAACATACAGAATATGTGTTAATAGACTCCTGTCAGTAAGGCTTCCAGTCAACAGTTCACTATTAGCAGTTACATTTGGGGCCAATCAAAAGTTATACATGGATTTTCCATTATTCCAGGGTTAGTACTCTTAGCTCATGTTGTTCAAGGGTCACCTTTAATTGATTTCTGTAATATGCCACTGGGGCAAAAACAACATCTTAGTATCTTTCCAAAAGATTTATGTCTCTTTATTCCAACACACCAATAATTCCTCTCAACTAGATACTGCAGAAGAGTCCTAACTGTCCTTCCTACCTCTGCTTTTTAATGTACACATTGCTGACGAATCCAGGCTAATATCCCTGTTAGTGCCCTCAAGTGCAAAATGAGGATAATATGTTTGCCATTGGATAATGGTGAAAATTAAATGAAATGGCATATATAAAGCACGTAAACATTATGTAGGTGTTGGACACATAGTGGATGCTCAATAATAAGAATTTAAAACAAAATTATAATGTCCATGCTCTTGGAGTGATGCCTTTCACTCCCCCATACACTGGCATTTATGTTCACATAACAATATATTTATGTATGTCTGTGTCAGAAATCCTGGGAATTTGCCAGACTGCAAGCACAATACGTTTCTAGCTTACGACAGCCTGAAAATGACTTGCTCCACCTCTTTCCAACCTCTTCCATCTGCTGCAAAGTAATATATCTTGAACTAATGCCAACCCTTGTCTTAAGTGGGAGTATCTTTTTTCTAAATTGTTTGTTTTCTGGGCATCCACAGTAACTAAATAAATAGGAAAATAACTTCCCTTCTGTCACTTCCAGAGACAATGGAAATATACTGATAGTGCTGAGCCTTGGTAACAATCTGTTCATCAGAACTTAAAAACTAATGTTTATTGAGGTTTATCTTTTTGCACTTAGCTCTCAAGTGAACCCTAAAAATAGCCATTATTTACACATTTAACAGATGAGGAGGTTGAGGTAGGGATTTGGTTCTGCAAACTGCATGCATGTTTCGGGATTCATTTCAGGTTGCTTGGACTTGTCCTCAGACTGCTCCTCAGCAGCAGTGCATTAGAAAAGGGAATTAAAAGTTGAAAGGAAGTTAAAATTTTCTTTCTGGGTGAAATAGAATTCTTTGCTTTCTTTAAGAATTCAAAATAGTTGGCTGCCTTAAGAGCTCTTCCACCTCATGCTAAATTTTCTTCTGTTTTACTTTTAAGCACAAGGTATTGTTTTTGCTTAAATTTTTTTTCCTCGACGTTGATGTAGTTTTGTGTTATCCCAAATCTAGACTCTGTCTGTTTACTCAAATTCACATTTCCTGGCCTGGCCATAAGTCTATCTCTTTTTCTCACTGGAAGACCATAGTCCTTGAAATCAGTTGCAATAAAAATGCTTTGTTTCTAAGGTAAGCTACATGCTACTAAGGAATAATTGATATTGTAGTTGGCATAAACTCTTAAAATACCTAACTAAACAAAGTATGTAAACATTCTGAAAAGAAATTGCTGCTTCCTTACTTTCTCCTCCAATCATGAGAGTCATTTCTCCCACCTTTATTTACTTTGGTAGCTAGTCAAAATCATTGATCATTGCTATTTCACTCTTTTTGTTATATTGCAATATGTTTGAATAATCATAGTCCTGTGCTCAACTTTCTAATTAGATGAAGTAATGAAAATAACTTTTACTTTAGTCCAATTTTTTCTGCGTAAAAATAACTCTTTGAATCTTCTGATGTAATAAATTATAGGAAACGTAAGGTAGGACTAGGTCTAAAATTGGAGTCTGACTAGGGCCAGATTCTACCCATCGGCCACAGTAAGGTGGGAGAAATGACTCTCATGACTGGAGGGGAAAGTAAGGAAGCAGAAATTTGTGCAGAGTGTTTACACACTCTGCTTAGTTAGGAGTTTTAAGGGTTCATGTTAACTACACCATTGATTATTCCTTTGTAGCATGTGGTTTATCCCTGCATGTTTCTATATCACATCAGAACAATCTTTTTCATTGTATTATTTGATTGTAAGGTCAGATGTTATATCAAATTAATCTAATGGGTTCTGCAAATTTAGAGATATCCTATTGATGACCAGTAGGACACTATTATCCTCTTGCACACTAATGCATTTCCAAGAATCTCTCTGGGTCTCAAATAGTGTATTTATAGTCGAGGATTGGGGATCAAATTCTAAAGCCCCTTGCAGGTCTGCTGTTTACAATTCTACTTCCTGAATTTCTATATCCAGATATATAACACAAAAGTTCACACTGGAATTTGGAATTTGGGTCCTGAGCTTTCTAAAATCTCACATTTTCTAAAATTACATCAAGAGGGATGACTCTCTTCCCTAAGCTTAATGAAAGTGTTACATGGTACTGGAGTTAAGATCTGAATCCATACCGTGAAGCACTTTAACTAAATCCAACAATAACAATAGCAGTAAATCATATACATCTTCATAGGCCTGTAATTTACAAATTAAATTTAGGGTGGCAAACTGAAATTCCTACATGCTGGTCAAGTGACCCAAATGAATGAAGCTAGGTGGGGCTAATGAAAAGAACACAAGTCATGTGTGAGAGTTCATACACTGGAACGTTTGATGAAATTCAGCATACAAAAGATAGCACTTTTTTTTCACCCAGATGCAAAGTTGTGAAATCTGAAGGAGTAGCAAACCCCTCAGTTGGAAGGTAGTTGGAAGGCCAACTATAAAAGCCCCTAGGAAGAGAGGAGTGACCCCAAAGAGTCAAGGTTTCTTTATTTCTTACAACCCCTCTCCATGTGCCAGGGACACTAGGGCTGCTCGGCCAGGCTTCATTAGGAAAGCGCAAAAGAACTGGAACATTTCCTTGCTGTAGTACAAAGGCCCTTTGCCTCTTTTGTTGGCTCAGAAGCTTCAATCAGCCACAGAGTTTCAAAGGTCCAACCCGCAGAGTTCCAGCTGGGCTGGGACTGAGTAGTGCTCTGGGTACCGAGTAGAGAAGCAAGTGTCTCTGCCCACTCAGTAACCCCGGACTGATGACATCTCCCTGTGAAGGTTGAAACACAATGTTTTATAATTTGAGCCATCAGAAGAACCACAGAGAACAGGATGATGAAATACCGCTTTATTCTTCACTTTCAAACAACTATTTATTACTTGGCAACCTTTGAAAAAACATTAACAACTCTTCTTAAGGACTTACCAAAACCCACTCTCTAACATCACACATTCAGAGCAGGCAGCTTCCTGTGAAAGTTAAAAAAAAAAAATGCCCTGCCATCCTAGCTGGTAGTTAGAGAGTCAGTGACAGACAGATATATAAAAGCTGAGTTAAGTGAAAGGAAAAAATGAAATGAACCATTAGAAAGGTGCCTGGCAGTTCAAAAGAAAAGTCATAGAAGAAGGACTGGGGGAGCAAAATCCATTGTTACCCCCAGCTCTTAGCTAAGTCAGGGGAAGGTGGAAGATGATCAGCATACAGATAACCCTTTTATTGTCGTGTTCGTTATACACCATTATGGTTAAGAAACCAGATAAACTGTATTTCTCTCTATGAGGCTATGAGGAGAGCAGTTATTTATGAAGGACAATTACGAAGAGGTGCCTAGTGCCAAATATAATTCACTAACATCCCTTGGCATGTTCCCATTCCCCGTTCCCCCTTCACATAAATTAAACTATGAAATCATTCTGTGAATTTTGTTAATTCCACAAATATCTATGACCTCCTGTGGGCAAGTCACTATACAAGGCACTGGTGATATAAAAATAAATGAAATGTTAACCTTTTACTCAAATAGAACACAGTCTAGTGGATGAGAAAGAATATTGCAAAAATGGCAGTATGCGAAAGTGGAAAAACCTCAGCCTTCAGACCCAGAAGGACTGAATTTGAATCTTTGCCCTGCTACCTGCTTGCTAGCCTAGCCAGCTGAGCCTGTTTTATTGCATGTAAAATGGAGATAACTGTCTGTATAATGAAGGGCACTTTTATGAACTAGAAATACCATTTCTCAAGTAAATTGTGTTCAATAAGTGGGCATCGGCTGTGCTAGATAACTTGCATTTGTATCTCT
Source organism: Anoura caudifer (assembly GCA_004027475.1). NCBI lineage: Eukaryota > Metazoa > Chordata > Mammalia > Chiroptera > Phyllostomidae > Anoura > Anoura caudifer. The sequence continues at coordinate 38,012 of PVKU01006057.1, forward strand.
GGATCCATACTCTACTTCTTTCAACCCTATTCTATGAACTAGGAAGATGATCTTTATAAATTACACACACAAATTACATGTTCCTCTACATATTCTTTGGCTTCTGGCTGGATTTGGACAATTGAAATCATTGGCAGTAAATTGGAGAGCATGAAGGGTATGAGGTTGGGGTATGTATTTCCAGGGCTACATTCATGTGGAGTTGCTGTGACTATTTCTACCAAAGGCCACTCACTGCCTTCACAAGGTGAAGTACCTTCATCAGGTACTCTCCCTCTGAGTTGTGGTATCTCCCCCTTCCCTATCCTTTATTAGGCTTAAGGTGGTAACACTTTCTGATGTTGCTAGCATCCTTGTTGCTTCCTCCAGAATGCCTATACCTTTGTCTTGTTAAACTCTGCTCCAACTGCCCTCCTGAAGTATGGCACGTGTTTCCTATGAGATATTGATAAATGTGTCATTATTAGTGTGGATAGCAAGATGCTATGAGATCAGAGGAAGAATGAAAAATAAAACTGTCCTGGAAGATGTCAGGGAGACTTCTTGGATGATGCAATATCTGAAGGACTACCTGAAATTCAGGAGAGTTAGCAATGTGGAAAAAAAAAAAGCAGGAAGAGAAGATTCCAGGCAGAGGAGTACCATATGTACAGACTCACAAGCAAGAAGGTAAACACATCATGGGGGATCTTCAAACCTCTCAGCTTAGCTGGAGCATAGGACAAGAGAGGGAGAACGGCAGGTGAAGCTGTGAAGTTGTGAATTGGGACCAGTTCACAAAAGACCATGTATGATTATTTCTATAGGCAATGAAATACTATTAAAGGATTTTAACTCAGGTTATAATATGATCACATTGCATTTTAGAAAGTAATATAAACAAAGGATCAGAAGGGATGCAAAACTAGAGACAGAGGTGCCAAGTAAGCAATCCAGGTAGCCAAAAATTGGCAGTCAGAAGAAATGAAGAAGATGGTATGAATTTATCAGATATTAAGATAAGATATACATGGTTTAGTGAGCAATTAATGCAAGGATGAAGGAGAAAAAGAAGTCAAACAGAGATCCCACCATCAAATTTAATATTGTTGTATAATACTGAATTTCCTTTGTATAAAATGACTTGTTTGCCCTCAAGGGAACTTTGGAAAACAGGAGGGTTTTGATTTTGGCATCTGGGTGATTTTTTGGTACAATTGCTCTTCAGAAAAAGGCACGTTAAATGTCAAGCCGGTAGTGTGCTGGAGGTGCCTCAGACAAGCTTGTGATCAAGTCAAATGCACACATCTCTTCCTAACTCTGAGTTCAGGGACATCACATTGGTAGCTTGAAATTGGTCATGGTGGAAGTATTTACACCATAGAAATCACCAAATACTACTAATTATATCACCCATATCCTCAAAGAGCTGGCAATTAAACATTTAGCAGCTACCACAAGTTAAGGCCTTTTTTAAAAAGGAATGGATACCTCTGATAGTAATGGCAGGTGACTTGAGTCAAAAAAATACCTCTACTAAAAACTGATAGTCAGAACTGGAGAGCAAATTTTAGGACTTGAATGAAAAGCAGGTTAGAAGGTGTAGTGGGACATCTATAAAGAGCCTGCTGAAGAACTGAGAGGAAAGAACCTGAGCTATCTGAGGAAGCAAGTTGCTGATGAGTCATGAGAAGTCAGGATAGTCTGTAGCCCAGGAATCAGAAAGCATCACAAGAATAGGAGATAATTGCAACATTAAAGATGACAGCAAAGTTCTATCAAAGCGATGCAAGGAAGAGAGCCCTTAAATTGGTGATGTACCTTATTGCCAGTTTTTATAAAGGAGGGCTTCCATTTTCTTGCTGGGGAATTGCATTGGAATATGTCATCACCTCCACCATCCATGCACAAGGCAGGTCAGAGTTTAGAGAGTTGTCCAGGGTTGTGGAGCAGATATGAGATGAGGTTGTTTACATAGACAACTGCTGGCCAGGTCTTATCATTAAGCCTATACTTTGTAGTTTAGAAAGTCTCTAAAGGTTAGAAACTTTAGAAAGGCCATTCATCCAGGAGGTGGAAGTCCAAGATGGGCCAAAGGGCAACTCCTCCTTGCCCTATGGAATGATGAGCAGGCCTGGCTAAATGATTTGTGGGTCCAGTGCAAAATAAAATGGTAAGGCTTCTTGTTCAAAAAGTACTGAGAATTTCAAGGTGGCAACAGGTAAAGATTTAACTAAGCACATGATTGTGAAGTTGGCTCTGATGATGGGTCACTTTAGTAATGGTGAAACTAGGCCTAAGTATTACCTTCCTCTGTTTAGTCCAAAATCTTCCTTGTATTATTCACCCATAAATAAACTTTGAAAGGCAGGAAGATACTGACTTTTTGGCTGATGACCATAGACCTGTTAAATACAGACTCCCTGGAACCAGGAAACTTAAGACTCAGAGAAACATGATTTCAATGACGCCTCACCAATGAAACATCATAGCAAGTGGCAAACACTGTGAAAATAAGCATCATTGTTGCCAAGCATGATTAGTTAAATGGGCTCACTGATGTAACAAACAATACAAAATTTCAGTGGGTACCGAAACAATAGAAGTTTCTTGCTCACATCATAGTCCAATGAAGACCAGTGAAGCTTTTGTTTCGCATAGAAACCAAAGTCCTTTCAGTTTTGTTGATCCATCTTCCTTTAGAGCAGTGATTCTCAGCCTTTTCATCTTACAGCACACATAATCTAATTACTAAAGTCCTGCCACACACCAAGAAATATGTTTTTGCCAATCTGACAAAAAATAGGTATAATTTTGATTCACTCACAACAGGTAGCTATTATTGTGTTACCTGTTGTCATTTTTTTAATTTGACAACCTGAGAGAAAAGAGGGCAGTGCCTGTGATTAAATAGTCAAGTATTATAAGTTTTAAAAATTCTTATGGCCCACTGGTTGAAAATCTCTGGTTTGGATCCTTATAGTTGACTCCATTTAGTTGGTAAACAGAGAAAGAGACTAAGAATTCTGTGTGGGAGGTCTTCATGGGCCAAGACTGAAAGCGATCACAATCACTTTTACTCACACTCCTTTGGCCATAACTCACCTATGTGACCGTGTCTGTCCACGAAGGAGACTGGAAGGTATGGCCCTGTGCCCATGAGAAAAGAACACAAACGTTGATGAACATCAGCAGTCTTAACCATGTGAAGGCTGTTGGTGGAAGCTCATGATCAAGAGCAGCTCCAAATTCTGTTTCAGCAGGGAATTCCTCCTCCCCTTCTTCTCTCTCTTCTTTCCATCATTACATAGATGTCTGCCAGGAACCTATACTATGCTGGCCTGTGCTGAGTACACAGGAGTATAATGCTGATAATATGTAAAACCTGCACTCAGAAAGAACTATTCACAAACAGAAGTGCAATAAAAAGAGGACAATACATGCCTTTTAAAACAATGCTGGACCTGCGGTACCCATATCAAATTAGAGAAATGTGGGTTTTATTAAGGATATACTGAGTTTTCCCTAAAGAGAATTTTTCTCTCAAGAGAAGTTTCAGTGGGATCCCACCAAAACCAAACCTCCATGGAATGTGGGTGTCAGAAGTGATCTGTGAAGTCCCCTCTGGCTCTGACATTCCAAGATTTTATGTTCATGAAAAGCAGAGCCAGGAAACCAGCTAAGAAGCCTGGGCAAGAACAAAGAAATAGCATGTGAATGAGAATTAGCAATAGCAGATTGGAATTTAGGGGTAAGAACTAGGAGAATGGAGAGCCTACTGAGTGATTTGGGAGCTATTTTCTGACTTAAAAATATTGTTTATGATGGTCAAGCAGTTGAGTGGAACAGTGCTGGGAACGTAGAGCTGGAACTCTTGAATATTCAGAAGTCCTCAAATTTTAGAGTGCATAAGGATCATACCAGGAACTTATTTAAAATGCAGACTCCCTACCCAGAATTTCTGACTCCATATATTAAAGGCAGGAACCAGGAATATGTGTTTTTAACAAGAATTTCAAGGTGATTGTGTCTCAAAAATCTTGTGTTTGAGATTACATGTCTCAAACAGCTACTGACTACAGTAAGGAAGCTCAGTGGAGTCAGGCATCCCAGGCCTTCTCTCTCCTGTAAGGTGTCATGTGGCAGACCGAAGTGATCAGTGTCCTGTTTCAAGTTTTCAAAGCATATTAGTGCTGTGGTTTTCCATTCCTACAGCTTTCCGTTGCTGCCACCATTTGCAGAGTGGTCATGAGAAGAAGGGAACTGCAGTAACAGGGAATTGCGATGAGACTCTCCAGCTGGATCGTGGTGTTGGTGCACATGTGGATTAAAAATTAGAGGAGACAAATCGATCCAAGAGGCAGCTGTCTCCAAACATCTCACTGTTTAATGCTGGGTACAACACATCTGGACTCAGAGCTCTTTATTTCCCATTTGAGCTGGAACGTTTAGTTTCGCAAAGGCACTGTTTTTCTCACTTTAGATAGTTTGTCAAAGTGCTTTCCCAGTCAGGCTGACTGGCACTCAGAGTTGCCCCTTGGGTTAGAATATTAGATTGATTTCCACAGACCATAAACTTGGGCTGCCTGGAGCTTCAGACAGTGATAAGGAGGCTCTGGTTGTGACAGCAAAAACATGGGATATGACTGCCTTTCCTCCTTCTACACTTCTCAGATGACACCTGGGAAAATTATTTTGGCCTTTCAAGATTTGCCTTAGACCCTTATTGAAGCCCAATTTCATCTGGAAACAGATGCTAATGGTGAGGGACAGGACATCCTAAGGAACCATCAGATCCATGACATACTCAAGAACAACATCTAGCACCTCAGATCCCACCCAGCAGTTCCCATTACACTGCACCTTCTTATTTCTGAAATCCTTTTTTTGACTTCATAACATGAACCAACTGCTAAGGTAGAACTCTAAGTGAATTATTCTGCATACCCAAGGAAATGATGCCTTATAAACTATGGATTCTGAAAAAAATAACTGAAATGCCATTTTGTGCTGCACCCGTGTCTTTGAAAGAATGATAAGTAAAGGTTTAGCTTTCATCAGAGGTTGCCAACTTCCCTTTTGACTGTGGCAGACTCCACATGTGAGGCCTCTGATGACTAACAGGGAAGGATCATCCCATTAAGTTGTGGGATCTCTGGGTTTTGAAAAAACATCCACCTATAGTCCAATTGCAAGAAAAAGGAAAATAGCTAAATAGAGTTCCTCAAATGAGGACAAATGTTGGCATGTTATTTTATTCCTTTACTGAGAAATTCATTGCATCCAGGTCATAACTCACATTGATTTATGAGCTGTTTCTGCCAAGTGGGGTAGTCATTTCTGCCCACACCCAGGACCACTCCAGAGTCAAGGCAAGCAGAGTCCTCAAGTTTTTATATTGCTCTGTTCATTGTGGTGTAGACAAGGGGACAATGGGGAATATGTGGGGAGCTGCTACATATAAGTCTCTCTCACCCTCATCCACATCTCAGGAAGTAATATTACGTGCATTGTTGTTACTCTTCAGAAAGCAGCAGAGCCAGGAGCAGGTCCATATCCTGTACATACAATGGCATCCACTGTCTAGCTGTGGTTGAAGCAACATTTTTAGAAGTGTTTTGGTTTCTGTAATGAGAGATAGAGCCCTACCTTCCACTGAACAGCTGTGCAGCAAAAACTGACAAGCAGCACAGGCATACCTCATTTTAGTGTACCTTGCTTTATTTCCTTTCACAGACATTGCATTGTTTACAAATTGAAGGCAAGATCCTCCACCAGCAAAATGACTCACTTTATTGTCGTGGTCTGAAACCTGAGACACCTCCAAAGTATGCCTGTATCCACTAAGTAACTAGGAACAAAGAGCAAACGGAGAATAGGCAAAAGAATGGGAAATGAGACACATTAATGCATACTTAGGCCTAATTCACAATTTTGTGTAAGTAGAGCTGTGAGTTTATTAGTTCATTCATTCATTCATTCATTCAATAGGTATTTTATTAAGTGTGTACTGTGAACCAAGTACCATGCCAGACACTGAAAATTAATACTAAGCAAAAGTCCTCTGTGGAGCAGTGTGAGTGTCATAATCCAGTGTGTTAGTTGCTATTATTGATGCTCAGGGAGTCCATAGGGTGGGCAGCTAATGGAGATTTGAGAGATCAGATCAGGAAGGCATTTCAGGAGGGATGAATAGAGATCGTGTTAAATAAAGGAATAGCATGTATGAGGGGCTACAGGCAAGAGACACCATTGCTTGGGGTAACTGGACATTTGGTATGTACATAAAATATACATTGTATATATTATATACAGTATTCATATGCATATATAGCATACAATTATATGTACAGGTATATGTATGTATCTATATATGGTATACATAGATACATATATGGTATACATATAGTATGTGTGTAAAAGGTAACTGACAAGAGATGAGATAGAGACATAAACCACATTCTGATCATGAAGAGTTTTATAAGCTAAGTGTAAAGAGTTTGGATTTTTACCCAAGAGACACTGAAGGATGTGAAATAGTGCGGTCATGTGATCATATACAAACATACATCTGTCAACCACCATCTGAAACGTGTACCATGCTCATATCCATAATTTATAGATAATCATGTCATAATACAGCCAGGGCTCACAGATGATATAATTCAAGCCTTTTATTTAAATGTTGAGGAAATTGAGTCCAATTTCTACATATCTTTTGACCAACCAAATACTTTTCCCCATCATACAACTAAGCTTCCTTAATACTCTTTTCCACTGTAAGTATTCTGCAGCTGGCTGAGTGAGAAAACTCTCATGCTGAGAGTACCACAACTATGATATTTTCCCTCTAAAAGTCTGTAGGAACCTATAGAAAATTCTGGCACTAATAAATTTCCTGTAAAAGCCAGACTCAAATTTCACAAAATGTATTACAGTGAGTCCCGAAGAAAACAATAGTTTAAGCTTTAAAGGGCTTCAAACCATCTCCATGAGGGTGTGGCTCCGGGCAGAATGTCACTGCATGACCACCCTCCAACCCCCACCAACATTATTACATAGATAAAATTAAGTACAAGATGAATATATATACAGGCCAGAGGGAAAATCATCCCAAAGGGGGACGCTGCAGATTTCAAAAGAAAAATCCTATTAGGGGGATAGATTTGCCTTTGTGACAGTGCTGGGTGGTTTTAGAGCTTTGTTCTAATTGTTTTTGCTAGCCCATGAAGACACATTCCTTGCTACCCTTGGATGCCTTCCTTAATCACTGATTGTCAGACTGTAAATTTGATGTATCCTATTCCCACCAAGTGGCCAACTGGCCCTCCCCACCTTACCCCCAGACACACAACTGTTCAAGGGCTATCATCCTGATTTTCCATATGCTAAGCACAACTTTGAATGTTTAGATACTCCTTGATTTACAATGGGGTTACATCCTTATAAACCCATCGTAAATTGAAAATATTGTAAGTTGAAAATGCATTTAATACACCTAATGAACATCATAGCATAGCCTAGCCTGCCTTAACTATGCTCAGAATACTTATATTAGCCTATAGTTGAGCAAAATTATCTAGTGCTATGTAGAGTATCAGCTGTTTGTTCTCATATCTGGTGGCTCGGATCTGAGGCTCACTGCAGCCGCCCAGCAGCATGATAGGGTATCTTAATGCATATTGCTAGATCCAAATTCAAAGTCTGAGGTATGTTTCCTATTGAATGCATATTGCTTTCACACCATCATGAAGCTGGAGAATTGTTAAATGGAACCATTGTGAGACAGGGACTGTCTGTAGCATCAAAACATACTGTACTAGACATCTCCCCACAGAAATACTTCCATAGAACTCCAATTTAATGTTATGTATATTTTTATTTCTGGAATTTTACATTTCTACCCTTTTTTAAAAATTGTGAGTTCATGTGAGAAATGGCCATCAAAAATCATCCTCTGAAGAATTGCTATTGAAAATATTTCCCATAATTTGGTTTCATGACATTTATTCTTATAATTAATTTCTCCAAAAATTGATGTCAGAAAGAAAAGTCATCTCTTCTGAAGATCAAGTAGTTTTGCTTTTATTAAAACAAGAGGTATATCTGCCTTTGTTTATTTCCTCCCTTTTTTTCATCCTTGGTTTGTTTGTGAGGAGCTTGGAGTTAACTCAGTACTTAATTACTGTCAACAGCTCATCTTTGGTTTAATTCTCTAATTTTTATCTTGCTCCTACAAACTTCCCAGATGTCCCTTGGGAAGAAATAGCCATCTGTGGAGAAATCATCTGGTTGAGACTGGGAGTCGGCCAAGATCCCAAAAGTGGTAGTTGTTTTTAGGAACCTTTGATTCTCCTAGTGAACTCCTACGAGTCTTGGAATCTTCCTCTATGTGATCTTTGATGTCCTTTTCTTATTTAAAACTCTATATAAGATTATATATTTATTTTTATTATGAGAAACTTGAAATTGCTTTAGGAAGAAGCAAGTTCATAAATTATAAATAAATGGTCATGAATTATAAATATTTGGTATTAAGATTTCAGCAGTCATACCTGAGACATGTATTCAACCCACCATCAAAACAAAGTGGCCATGAAGGACTATCAAGAAACACTAAACTGTTGCAGATCTTACCCCGTGAACAAATCACTCGTATTTTGGTGGCACTTAGATACAGTAACCCATAATGACAGTGGAGAGAAAGCCATGAATTTGCTCATCTTAACTTTTTTTCCCCTCTGCAAAGGGAAGCAAAAAACTGTGGATTTAGCTTCTCCTCAAATTAAATGAATACAGACAGTTGCAGTTTTTAGAACTGCATCTGAGATGAGCCGAAGTGAAATGAGAGCAATAGCTGGAATGTTCTTCTGCCTGGGCAGTTTTCCTTGGGATGATTTTGTTTGGTAAGCAATCACTTCGTATTTCAAATTCTGCTGCTAGACTAAATGGCTGTGTGAAATCAAAATGACAGTGAAGATAAGGTACTCTAACTTCCCCACATTTAGGTGACCTCTTATCATTGCCCTTTGGTTCTGCCCCAGTGCCCTGTCACTGAACCCTGGGAGGGTGAGCCTTAAGAGTGGGCTCATAGGCACCCAACTGTGTTTCATTAAGTACAAATTTAGGAGCAGTTAGAGGAGAAAGAGATGAAAGCAGATGGAGATGCTGGCAATGGGGAAATGAGAACACTATAGTTTGAGGGGGAAAGGGAAGGATATTCCAGATGAGGGAGTCTGAGGAAAGAATGATCAGAAATGAAAGCGTCTGGGAGGCATGTGAGGATGGGTATAGAGGACTGAGCTTACGAAATCTGGTTATCTAACATAGTAGAAAATGGAGAATATGTGAAAAATATAATTTAAAGTACTGAAAAGTAAGATTGCATGAATCAGTTGGGACTAGATTATCAAAGGCAATAAAATTCAGTAATGTTTCAGGTATGATTGCTGAATCCTATAGAAGGATCTTCTATACCTCTCTATATCCTTCTATAGGGGTACACGGTATGAATTAAAGGCTATAAAGATTACACTGAGAAAAGAAACCAAAAGGCTACTGTGAAAGTCCAGCAAGAGATGAGGTAAAGAGATGATAGGGTATTGGATGTGGGTGCTGGCAATACAAATGGTGGAAAGAACCAGCATTTATTGAGCACTTATTGTGTTTCTGACCTTTTACATGCATTATTTACTTCCTGCTAATGACAATTTTGAAAGGTACCACAGGTCTACCAGATAAGGCATAAGAGGTAACACTTTGAAGAATTCATTCAGCTACTATTAATAGTCAAGATTTCACTTCAATACTCTCCAATTCTAAAAACTACAATCTTCCCTATTTCAACTTTAGCTCTCCTGAGAGACTAAGAAGAAAATATGAGATTTGCTCTCAAAACTAACATATTTCCAAAAATAAAAAGATGGTTTCTGGAGACTTTAGGCCTTCTACCTTTAACATAAGAAATAAAAATTGTGTCAGAGATGGAGACAAAATAGTCATGAAAAATTAAAAGAAAAAGGAAATAATAGTAATCCTAATTTCTGTTGATACTTACTTTTTTAGGAGCTGTTCTAAGCATTTTACCTACATTATCACATGTAATACTCTGAAAAGCTTATAAGGTAAATGTGTATATTATGCTCATTAGGTTAGGAGGCTGAGGCTTATTTGGAGATGTGAAGGAACTTGCTTGATGTCTTAGCCTGGAATCCCCCAAAAAGTATAGCCTGAGACAAGGGGTTGCCTGTCAAGTAGTTCATCTGAAGAGGTGACCACAAAGAATAGGAATAGGGGAACTAGGGAGAGTGAGAAAGGGATGCAGGGAAGCCAGGACACACTGTGTAACTGACATGGCCTGTAACTGACATGGCCACTGAATGTCCAGCCGGGCTTTAATCCACCTGGGACTCTCTGAGGAGCTGAGCAGAAGAAGCCACAAAATTGTCCAGAAGAGACAGAAGAAAGGAATTGTTGGTTCTTATCCTCCCACTGGTGAAAGGTTGCTCCATAAGTGGTCAACTCTCTGCACTTTCAGGCTTACACCTGCATTAGAATGTTAAACAGGTTCCTACAGGTATCCCATGTGGCAATGACAGAGCAAAGCAAGAGACGAGTACAGCCAAGGCAAACTGTAGTCAAAACAATTATATCACAGCAATTTCAGGAGTTACATACAGTACAGGCTGAAAGGATGTGAGATGGGCCACAGGAGGGGTCGGGAAACACACGAAGTGCAGAGTCAGGGTAAATATTTGAATCCAGGTAGTCTGACTCCACAGCCCAAGCTCGTATAGCAGTGGTTCTCAAACACTAGTGTGCATCAACTCACATGGAAGGCTTGTTGACGCACAGCCTACAAAGCCCTGCTTCTAGAATTTTTGATTCTTTAGATCAGAGATAAGGCCAAAGAATTTGGATTTTTCTAAATTCCCAAGTAGTGCTGCCAACGCTGTTTCAGGGACCACACTTTCAGAGTTGCTGTCTTACACATACACTATGCTATCTTGCCAACGATTTCCAAGACAAGCAGAGAAAAAATGTATCACTATGGGTGAAGCTGTGGCCAATTCACTGACTTTCAGGTTGTTGGGAAACAGTTTGGATCCCTTTCAAAAGGAAAAAACTTCTCTTCTACATGAAAAATAAGTTTAGATCACAAACACTTGTGCAAGAAATGATATGTCTGGTTCAAGAGGCTCTGAATGGTCAAAAAAATAGTGTGATAAGAGTGTCACACTTCAGGCAGGAGTCCTAAAGAATAATTGTGAAACTTGAAAAGTCACGAAAATCTGAGAGATGTTGAGTATGATGAAATTTAACATCAAAATGAGAGCGCAAACGCAGCAGCTGCTATAGCTAAATCTTTATATCTGGGGTACTCCATAAATAAGCTATTGATTTTTACTACATTTAATGATCACATGTTTAAAAAATTCTGCAAAATAAATAAGATAGAGTTCTTGCTTTCAAGTTTACAGCCTTGTGAGGATGAGAAACAAGAAAGCAATTAAATTAAAAACTACCTGGTAGCCTATAGAGAAAGGAACAAAAGTTTGTAAGAGTATAAAAAATAAAGTAACAAATTTTGCCTCAGAGAGTTACGTAAAGGTGTTAATAAGAATATAGTAATTCTTATTATTGTTAATAAGAATGTAGTAACTGGACGTGAAGGAGGAATGGGGTTTGATAGGCAGAGAAGGGAGGAAAGGCTATTCTGGACAGAGGAACACCATGCACCAAGGACCTGGAATGTGTTGGGAACAGTGTTGACTCAGCTTGATTGGAGAGTATCAAGATATATTATATGTTGGAGCCAAAGTGTGAAGTCTTCATACGCCATCTAAAAGATTTGAACTTTATGTACTGAGCAGCAGACAGATAGTTAGAGGTGTTAAAACAAAATTTGGCACAAACAGTTTTGTTTTTTAAGATTTAATTTTCTAGAAAGATTTCCAGATGAAGTATGGAAAATCAAGTTGATTGGAAAAATGAAGTGTGGAAGATGAAATGTGGAAACGAAGTTCTGAAACAAAGCAGTGGCAACGGGGATACTTGGTCCCTGTTGCAGAGATCAGATCTGAAGGTCATGGACAGGTCAGAATCCAGAGGCCAAACAGGTCCAAGGAGTGGGAGAGAGGGGAGAGAGGAGTCCCAGAGTTTGTTATTACCTTGCAAGTCCTTCACAAATGTGTGAGCTCTTTATCTGGCTTGAAGGGAAATGCTCCATAGTTTTACCATAGTGCTTCAGCTTTTTTTTTTTTTTAATTAATTACCTAGATGTGGATAACTCAAAGACATTGAAGCAAGTCTTCATACAGTGTTCTTTAAAATAGAAACTAGAAGAAATGCTTTGAGAAATAAGTTCACAAGGCCTTCTTAAATGTGCACTGAGATCCTCTGTCAGGAGTGCGCAACCTTTTGGCATCTCCAGGCCACACTAGAAGGGGAAGAGTTGTCTTGGGCCACACATTAAATACACTGTGACATGTAATTACAAAAAAAAATCTTATGATGTTTTAAGTAAATAATACAATTTTGTGTTGGGCTGCATTCATAACCATCTTGAGTCGCATGCAGCCCTTGGGTCACAAGTTGGACACCTTGCATCTCTTTTTCACAGATGGTTTCTCAGGAGTGGTTTTCCATTGAGCACAGTCTGGGAAATGCTGCTTTAGGAAGTCCAGGAGCTCTTCCTCTTCACAGGGAGAAAACTATTAGCAGATAGTACAATGGAAGGATACCCTTTTCTCAAAAGAGGCACTGTGGTATAGAGCACACGCCATGGCTGCAGATGATCAAACTTGGAACGCTGTCCTAATTCTGTATGCCTGTAATTCAGGGCAAGTTAGGTAAATTCTGGGTCTCGATGTGCTCATCTGTGAAGAGCAAATAATGATGCCCACCTTGTAGAGTTGTTAGGGAGCTAGGGAAAATATATATAAAGTATCTGATACTTAAGCAATAAATTACAGCTGCTAATGTTACATTAGGGAGGCTCAGAATTTTAGCTTATACTCTTACCACTGCTACTGTTCTGCCTTTTGATTGGATTGGAAATGTCCTTATCCACTTTGTCTCTTGGTGGTTTATGTCTTCACCTTTTCTTTCTTTTTTTAAAAAATTATTTTATTGTTGTTCAAGTATAGTTGTCTGCATTTACCCCACCCCACCCGAGCCATCCCCACCTCCCTCTCTTGCTTCCACTGCCCCTTGGTTTCATCCATGTGCCCTTTATAGTTGTCCCTGAAAACCTTTTCCCTCTTCCCCCCCTTTATCTCCTCCCACCTCCCTTCTGGTTACATCAGATTGTTCTTAATTTCAGTGTCTCTGGTTATATTTTGCTTGTTTGTTTGATTTTGTTGATTAGGTTCCACTTAAAGGTGAGATCATATGGTATTTGTCCCTCACCTCCTGGCTTATTTCACTTAGCTTAATGCTCTCCTTTTGTTTCTTATCCTTCTCATTGTGCGTAAGTATTATTTCTTTCCAGTGTCTATTAGTTTCTGCTGTTGGTTGGCTTAGCTTTTGTGTACTAAACCAGTAGGGTCATTTCATTGCAAATAAGGTTAAATGGTGTAGATCTAGACTTGGTGGTTTGGTTTCTAGGGTCAAAAATCCTAAAGTTGGGAGAATTTTCTTTTCAAAAACAGTCAACACAGAGGGAGAGATCTAGGGAGTTGAAAGATGAGCTATTTCTGTACAATCCCATGGCTCTGGATCCAATTTCTGTTAGAGGATGACTCATAAGACTAAATCACAAGCATGTCAGAAAAAATAACTATTATGACCTCTTCAGGTTGCAGTTGAAAATGATTAACATGCCTTTATGAGGATTCTTCCTCTGGCAGGAAGTTAGATGTTGGCCTAACTGAAACACATTACTTGACACAATTCTATTCTTTCTCAATTATAAGATTCTAAGCCAGTTAATTGTTTAAAAGGTACATGCTATTTGCTATAATATAAACGTTCTTAGCTTGTATTCAAATTCCCTCACAAGCCAAAATACAGTAATTTAGAAACCTTATTGCAATAAAACTACCATTGGCTATCAAAATGAACAGATTGCAGGCATATACTCTCTTACTGTGCTGCTCAAAAATTTTCCATTGGTCCCTCTGCCTGTTGTCCACTGAATTACAAAACTGCTTCTTAATGTGCAGTTTAAAATTCTCCATGGGCACCATGAAGCAAAGGGGAACCAAATTTGTGGGTTGGACAGTGCCTCTCAACCTTTAATGCAAATATGAATGATCTGAGGATCTTGATAAAAGGTGGTTCTGAGTCAGCAGGTCTGAGGTGGTATTGCTCAGAACAAGGCCATGACAAGACCTTGGGTGACAAGAATTAAGGAAGCAAAGAAGAGCCTCAAGTATTAAATCCCAGGGTCAGAAAGTAGGTAGGAAAAAACTAGTAAAAGGCTCTAAGGAGAAATAGCAGTGAAAGATGAAGAAGCCTGGAGATATTCCCAAGAGGGTTTTCCCTCCAAGGGTGACATTCTTTAAGACAAATCAAGGGTAGGTGGTGGAGAGCTCAGGTATTTGACTTCCTTTTTATGGTTTGTATTTCTCTCTGTCTGGATACTACTTACCACGTTTCCTGGGGATTTGGAACTAATAATCTGAAAGTACTTGAGCCTTTTTTCTTTTTACCATTGCTAGAGCATTTAGTGTTCTAAAATAGGGAAGGAATGTGTGCCTTGACTCTGTCTTCTTGGGGCAAAGATTAGAGCAGTCTACATCTCTCTGTGATGTGAGAGTTTTAAATGGAGCCTGTCCATCAGCCATAAAATCTTGTCCAGAGTCACCTGGGAGCTTTCATGCACACCAGACTTGTCGCAAGCTTCCAGAATTCTAGGGTATTAAGATGATAACTTATTAAACACTTACTATACAATGGATACCATGGCAAGGACTCTGTGTACATTATTTCATTCGAATCATTGTAAGTATGCACTGAATAAACATCTATTCAATTAAACTGAATGTCTTATAAAGTAATACTAAAACTTTCTTCAGGGTTTTAGTTTTAGCCTACCCTTTGTATAAATGGTAATTAGTGGTTGTGGGGTTTCTTTGTCATTGGATATTGACTGTTTAGCATCTCTTCCTAGCTTTGAGAGTAATCAATGCAAAAGTAATTGTTAAGATTCTTTGTCTGTAACTGAAGGTGATTTTTCAGTATTAATGATGCATTTTAATTGTTTTTATATGGTGTTTGGAGAACACACTGTTCTAAATAGTTGGAGTTCCTGGAACCATTGTTCCTTCTGGGATTTTACTTAGCTCCAAAATTGAATCATTTTCATTTTAATCAAGTTTGCTTGGAGCTGTGATAATACCACAGGAAGTCCTAGTCTGGATCTCACTTTGGCCTTTACATAGCTAATACTCCCTTTTGAAATTCTACCCATGGGTTATACGTTTCCCTCCACTGACTTCTCTGAAAGTAAAACATTAACCTGTGTTAAATTGTTACTTGCTTACTTGCCTTTTTAAGAGGAGTCCGAAGGTTAATAATTGAAAATGTTTCCTCAGCAAAGCTTGGTTATAATATTTAACTTTCAGTTTATTTCTTGGACCAGTCCTACAAGGAAAGCTTTACTCACAGTGTAGAATTATTTACACATGGCTTGGTGTGGAATAACCTTGGGAGATTTTTGGAAGTATATCTTCAGTCCCCCCAACCGCCCTCCCCCCACCACTCTAGTGGATAGAGTCTTGGGTATAGCCTTAAGCATGTCTATTTTAGAACCACCAACACCAACAACCCTACCTACCATCTCGCTTTGAGATTCTTGGGCCCAGAGGGTTTGGAAACCACTGCCCAGAGCAATGATATGATCCCAGCTGGTCAATACGTAGAGGACAGCCCTGTCTTTACTTGGCCAAACATTTTAGAAAGTCAGAAGTGTGCTCTGGGGAACACCTGCATCAGTATCTCATGTTAGCTTATTTAAACAGCCAGTTCCACAGTCCATTCTCATCATTTGAAGAGTCCCTATATACATAATCTCCTGCTTGTTAAACACTATTTGTTACTCCTAAATTACTACAGTGTTTCATGGCCATTTGTAAACAGGCCAGAGCTGTGAAAACCTTGAATCACCCAACAGGCACATTCCTAGGTGATGTCAAACAAGACAATGCTCTCGACCTTCTTGTTTCTGCTATCATACTCTCACACTAACAAGTGCTCTTTTCTTGGTCTATTTAGTGCCATTTTTTTGTACTTTTAATGATTTTGCTATTTAAAATGGCCCCTAAGAACAGTGCTAATGTACTTTCTAGTACTTCTTAGTATAAGAAGTCTGTGATGGCCCCTATGGAGAAAATATGTGTTAGATAAGCTTTTGTTCAGGCATAAGTTATAAGTTCAATTTAATGAACCAAAAATATGTATTAAACAAGAGTCTTTAAACAGAAGCACACATAAAACAAAGTTATATATTGATGGTTAAAAAGACATTTTGACCAAGGTGCACCATAAGAGCAATGGTTCAGTATTTGCTAATTCAGCATTCACAGTGACTTAACTGTCATGAATAATGAGAATCAACTGTCTACATTAGATCAGACTTTAGTTAATGTTATTGATACAAAATAAGGTGACAAGGTGTGTAGGAAGTGTTCAGGGTGGGCATGTGCTTTCCATTTACAATTATGTGTTCAGGTGACATTTGAGCAAAGGTGTAAAAGACATGAGGGCAGAAACCATGAGAGTATCTGGGAGAAAGAGCACAGTAAGCAGAGAGAAGAGTAAGTAGAAAGAACACAAGGCATGATCATGGCAGGGGATGGGAACAGAAGGGAAAGTATAGAAACTGAAATCAAAGACTTGATGAGAAGCAAAAGATCCTATAAAGACTGTGGCTTTTTCTCTGTAGTGGAAAGCCATTGGAGAGTTTTGAGTCTGAAGAGCAACGCTATCTGACATGTGTTAACAAGATCTTCTGTGTTGAGCACAAGCTGAAAAGAAATACAACAAGTATTCCTTTTCAGAGGCTTGTATAATAATCCAGGGAAAAGATAATGGCAGCTTTTCCAGAGTGTTAACAGTGGAGATTGTGAAAACTGATTGGATTCTGGATATATTTTGAAGGTGGAACCAACAGAATTCACTACTGATAAAATGTGGAATATAAAAGAGCAGAAGCAAGGATATGGGCCTAAGCCACCAGAATAATAGAGTTGCCATTTAATGCAATGGGTAAGCTTATGGAGGGAGAGGCTTAGGGGTAGGATGATCAAGAGTTCTATATTGAATGTTCTAGGCTTCAGATGTCTAAAAGACACTCAAGAGGAGATATGGAATAGGCAGTTAGATATGTTAATCTGGATTTCAAAGGATAGGCTGAGACTGTAGAGTCATCATCCCATGGATGGTTTCAAAGTCACAATTCTGGATATACAACAGTGGCATATCTCCAATCCTGGTTGTCTATCCTGGGTTTAGATATCCATGTGTATCCATGTGTAGAGGAGGGGCTCTATTTCTGACCCTGGAAACATTCCAGCATGATGGAAGATGAAGAAAAACCAGCTAAGAAAACTAAGAAGAAACAGTAGAAGGCAAAAAGAGGAAAGTAATGTTGTCCTAAAATCTCAGGGAAGAAAGTGTTTCAACGAGAAGAGAGTGTAAAAAGGGTCATGAAATCTGAAAAGAGAATTGAGCCTTGAATTTAGCACCCAGAGATCATCTGTGGCCTTGACAAAGTGGTGTAGGGATTAAAGCCTGATAGTAATGTATTCAAGACAGAACAAGAGATAAATCTGAGTCAGCCACCATAATCCTTTGGAGGATTATAGCTGTAAAGAGGAGAAGAGAAATGGGGTTGTAGACAGAGAAGATATAGGGTCAGAAAAGAAGTTTTTATAATTGATGGGAGGAATTAAAGCATGCTCATTGTTAGAAGGCAATTTTCCATGAATCTTTTGCATTTCTGCACATCTTGTGAGCAGAGACAGTGGGTTGCTTCTGTTCTGAATTATTTTTTTCTAGGATGTACAGCTTTTGAAGACAAAGTGAGTGTTTCACTCCAGAACAAAGGTCAGGCATGTTTACTGTCCAATATAGTAAACAATTCAAGTTCCCTAAGGCTAGGGTTTCTCTCCTCTAATGCAACTGACTGAGTGTACAGGTGTCACTTGGCTCTTTTTGCATCACCATGTGGGAACTGGGGCTCAGAGAACCACCACAATAAAATGCCAGTCCTTAGTAAGAATGTCCTTTATCTCTGACCCAAGAGTCTCATAACTTCTGCTAGTATCCATCAGACCTCTCACAGTTCTTATTGGCTAAGAACAATCCAATAGAGAAGAAAACATGATTAATAGAGGAGAAGGGGGGGAATTTTCTGGAGCAATGCCTTGAGTAGGCAAGAGGGGCTGAGATCCAATGTACAGGTACAGGGTCTCAGACATTTCTTCCATAGTAATAGAAGAGAAGGCAGAATACATGGGAACAGATGCAGGTAGTTAAATTAATGTGGTTACAGAAATGTGTGGGTATTTGCTTGCGATTGCATTTGTTTTTTCTGTGAAGTAAGAATTCATTGTCATTATCTGAGAAGTTGGGAGGAAGTGTTTGAGGCTAAAAGAAAGGAGAGGGCACAGATTAGTCATCTATGTGTGTGGAAGACAGAATGGACACAAGAGAAACAGTTGGATTGCTAAGCATCATTTAAGTCCTAGTTCTCACTCAGATTGAGAACTCCTAGCAGGATACACTCACACTTGCCCTTCAGGAGTCAATCATAATAAATAAATGCTGGTGACTCCTGCCGTCTAGGCATTAATGAACCACTGTAGTTAACAAGTCCCCTGTTTCATCCTCAAAACAGTTGATGCACAGTCAGATAAAGTGAATCCAATTCACCAATTAGGCACTGGCATTTTCCCCCAAATGTTTGGGGATTTATGCTTCTGTGCAAATAAAGCTTTAATTCATATTTTAGTAACAAGTGGCTGTCCCGTTTACATTGTGAAATTTTAATTGTATTACTAGAGAATGTCTGCTCAATTTATGTCTTTTATTGGTGATGCTCTGTTTTCTAGCTTACCAAATATTTACTTTACTTTCAGATCATTAGCATAGCTTAGATTTTAATGTCCTAATTAACTATTCCTATTAACTTATGGCAAGAGCTGCAGCATAACAATAATGTCTTACTAAAGAATGCTTGATAATTTAATATTATACTCCTTCACTTGCAGAAAGAACAGACAGCATTCAATTAAGTTTGGTCCCATTGAACTAATCTATTTTAAAGCCCAGGCACAGGGGCCAGTCCAGAGTCACATGAGACAGCTTCATCACAGCAGCTGTCTTTTTCTCAATCAAACATTTAAGCCCCAGACACTTTTTCAGACTTGCAAGGCATGCCAAGAGGAAGCATAAAGATGCCTCTGTTTCTCAAATAGTTTTTATTCAGTCAGGACCCTCTGATATCTTTATTTGTTGTGATGATTTAATTAGCCAACCAATAGGCACTTCTCTGTACCTCCCATGTGTCCACATTGCTTTTTATATTAGTCAAAATAGGCTAGGCTCTGCCATGGTCATAAACAACCCCCCAAATCTCAGTGGCTAACACAGTAAAAGTTTATTTCCTACTCCTATAGAATCCTTTGAAGAATGGTCAGCCCCTTCATCTTGTAGCTGCTCAGTCTGTGGGCCCCCAAAGTTGCCCATGGGGCTCCCAAGGTTGTTATGGCACAGGAAGAAGCCCCTCGAGGTTTAAGCAGGGTCGATTTGGCTAATACCACTTCTATCTATAGCACTTGACTAGAATCCATTACATGACACTAACCGTAAAGCTGAAGAATGTGGGGGAGCACATGGATGGTTGGGAAGCCCCAAGGGTCTTTGTTGCACTGTTCCAGGTGCTGGAAGGAGCACAAGGAAGACAAAGGCTAAGTACTTGATCCTGAGAATATTTTAATAATTAGGGTGAGGACAGGGAAGGCAACTGACATTCACCAAGTACTTCTCCATGTCAAGTACTTTGCTAGAGGTATTAAAATATTTAAGGTCACTTTTATAACATTGAACTTAGCATTCAGCCACTAATTATTGAGCAATTTCTATGTCCTAGGGACTGAGATATACACTATATTTCTAAGATGTTTAGACAGAGAACATATATGCATAACTCATAGACACAGTCAACAGAGTGGTGACAGCCAGAGGGAAGGGGGTATGGAGGCTGAGTGGAGGTAGGCAAAGTGCGGGCCGGGGGGAATGGGGATATATGTAATACTGTCAACAACAAAATTAAAGTTAAAAAAAGACTCAATACCACCTTTCATTGAGGAAGAAAGCAGACAAGCAAAAATGCCCAGCCAATATAAATGTAGTATGATTTAGTACCGTAATAAGAGTACATTAGTTTCATAGGGCTGCTTTAAGAATATAAATTTATTCTCTCCAAGTTCTAGAAGCTAGACCTCCAAAATTAAGGTGTAAGCAGGGCCATGCTCTCTCTGAGACTCTAGGTAGAATCCTTCTTTGCCCCTTCCTGGCTTGTAGTTGTGACCATCAGTCCTTGGTGTTTTTTTGACTTGCAGCTGCATCAATCCAATGTCTGCCCTCTGTCATCACATAATATTCACCCTGTGGGCCTCCATCTTTACATGGCTTCTTTCTATTCTTATAGGGAAACCAGTCATATTGGATTTGGGTGCACCATAATTATCTCATTTTAGCATGATTATATCTGCAAAAACACTATTTCTAAATGAGGCCACTTTCTTGGGTACTCTGCAAGCAGTTTGGTCTGGATGGAGATGAAATTCAAGGTGGGAAAGTAGAAAGATGGGGTTGGAGGGCTGGAAAGGAACTTGATCATGAATAGGTTTGAATAGGTTGAAATTTTACCCTGAGAGCCAAAAGCTTTAAACATGGAAGTGATAGCATCAAGGGAAGTGACAGTGTGAGAATTTAAGAATGACTGTCCTGGTTGTTGAACAGAGCAAAATTGAAGGGGCACTGTTGGAGTCAGGAAGTTGTTATAATAGTGAAGGGGTGGCAGCCCTAAGAATGGTGGCTGGAGTGGCTGTAAAGCAAAATGGATTGATTCTAGAGATATTTGGGAGGCAAGATTATACTTTAAGATTGTTACTGTGGGAGGGAGGTATAATGATAAAAGATGACCTCCAGTTTCTGGCTAGGTGTGGCACATATTTCAGTGAGACAGAAAACAGTGGAAGAGGAGCATATTTGTGAGGGTTTGGATGAAGGGTAGAAAGTTGCTGAGCTGGAGATGACTGTGAGACATGTGACAGGGAACTGAGGTATTTATCCAGCTATGTAGCTACAAACCCTGTGCTCTTTCAACCTCATCCTATTGCCTACCAGAGCTGCACGAGCAAAATTCTAACTAGTGGGAAACAAAAATACTGTTATATTATTCAGTACTAAGTATATATTATAGCAGTTCACTGAAGGAAATATCCTTGAGATCCAAGAAGAGAGAGAATGATCTTGAAGGAGGCAAAGACTCTCAAACTTGGTCTTTGAAAACTTAAGAGAGGTTGGGAAGGTGTACCACTTCAGGCCATAGTGGAAGGAAAGGTGAAGAGAGAATGAGCCTAACTTCCTGGGGTGGACAGTTCAATTTGAGAAACAGTGAGTGAGGCCAGTTGAGACAAGTGAAGACAGGTGAAGGAGGCCACAGCAACCAAAGAGCAAGCTCTCTGTGGTGTCATCTTACCAAAATGGAACTGCCTCCCTCGCCAAAGCTTTTCTTGCTCTCTCAGAATATGAGAGAACTATCACTCCTCAATGCTTATTAAATGAATAAAGTGATCAAATGACTGTTTCCTGAGAACATCAAGTCATTTACATATCCTTTTGGCCCATGTGTCAGCATTTTAGTTTGTAATTTTCATTTTAGTGACTTTTTCTTTCTTCCCTTCTACTTTTTAAAAAAGACTTTATTTATTTAGTTTTAGACAGGGGGAGGGAGGGAGAAAGAGAGGGAGAGAAACATCAATGTGTGGTTGCCTCTCACGTGGCCCCAACTGGGAACCTGGCTCACAACCCAGGCATGTGCCCTGACTGGGAATCGAATCGGTGACCTTTCCTTTGCAGCCCGCATTCAATCCACTGAGCTAAACCAGGCAAGGTGAGGCTACTTTTTAAGAGAAAAGAAGATTATTTTATCTTTTTACTCAATGAAATTTATTCTAATCTCGGGAGAGGTGCCATTGAAACAACCAAGGCCAGAGTTCAGGAAATTTTGGTTCTCAGGTACTACTGAGCTGTATGACCTTGATCACTGGGTCTCCCCAGGCTCTGGTTTCTTCATTTGTAAGATAAAACACCAAACCAAGTGATCTTTAAAGTCTCTTCCAGTACTATTATTTTGTGATTTTCTCTTAGTCTTTCTGAGCCATGTTTGATTTATTTTAGTCTCCCCAATATATTCAGTTCCAATGATGCAACAACATTGGAAAGAGCTGAATTTTTACTATTTTTACAGTGTCAAAATAACTCAATGATTTTTTTCATTCAAGTATCCAAATCTTCAGATATTTTCACAGCTGGCCTGTTTCATTCACTTCCTTAAGTAACTGCACTTGTTTAGGGGTGAATCCCATTTGATTTCCCTATCAGTTTTATTCCATAAGATTGGTCCCAGTGAGGGCTCCTGGTTGTTATCGTACTTTCACGGGACCTGGTGAGGGCTGTTTAACCAAGGACCTTAAAGTAGAAAGTTCTTCAACTTCCGTGTGCTTAAGAATCACTTGTGTGAGCATGTGAAAATGCACATTTCTGGGCCCGGTCTTCAGGAAATCTGATTCTGAAAGCTGGAGGAGGTACCCAACTTTATGCATTTTAACAAGCTTAGCAAGAGTCTGATAGAGGAGTCCATTGGCCATTGTATCAGAAATATTGCCTTAGAGGAGAGGTGTCAAACTCATTGTCACCTGGGGCTACATCAGCCTTTTGGTTGCCTTCAAAGGGCCAAATATAATTTTAGAACTGTGTGAATATAACTACTCCTTAACTGTTAAGGAGTTGAAATTACATTTGGCCCTTTGAAAGCAACTGTGAGGCTGATGTGGCCCCTGGTGAAAATCAGTTTGACACCCCTGCTTTAGAGGGTGAAAAAAGGTTTTGTTGCAAAACATTAAGTCAACACTGACTGAATTATGTATCAGTTTTAAGCCAGTAACTTAATTGCAATTATGAGGGGGAACCAAAAAAATGGAATTTATTTATTAAAAAATGGTGCATTTATTCTTGCATGTTTAAACTTCAGTCACCTTCAGAGTACTCCCCATTTGATGAATAATCTATTGAGACTTTTTTTCTACTGCTCAAACAGCTTTTTTACAAAATAAGATAAAGCAGATTTTATTTTATTTTCACATGTTTTTATTGTTGTTCCAGCATAGTTGTCTCCATTTTCCCCCCACCACTGCCCCCCACCCCAGCCATCCCCACTTCCCACCCTTGATCCTGCCCTCCTTTGGTTTTGTCCATGTGTCTTTTACACATGTTTCTGACAACCTTTCCCCCTTTACCCCCATTATCCCCTCCCAACTCTCCTCTAGTTACTGTCAGTTGTTCTTAAGAGTTTTTAAATTCTTTGATTTTGATGCCTTTTCATGCTTCTGCTGTTGTTGGTTTCACCTCTTCCACACAGGCAAAACATTTCCCTTTGAGGACTTTTTTCATCTGGGGAAACAAATAAAAAGTTGCTCAAGTTGAAATTGTGTAAATAGGAAGTGTGGGCCATGGGGGTCATGCAATTTTGGGTCAAAAACTGCTGAACACTCAGCATGGTATGGGCAGGTGTGCTTGTAAATCACCCATCACAAAGTGGGCAAACATCGAAAAAGGCTCCAAAAATTTCACTGAAGCCAAATGCAGTTTCTCACAACAACACCAGCTAGTATACTGATACAGATGGGTTCCTAGAACACTCACCTAATGGAGGAAGCCTGTATTAGAACAGGCCTGCCCTCCAGAAGATAACTCCAGGTTTTTTGGGGGGATCCTCCCTCATATTTGGGCAGTAGGTAGCTACAACTACAATATGACTCTGAAATCAGCAGTCACTCTACTCTAAGGACGGGTTGGGAAAGTGCATAGCTCTGCGTGGCTACCAACAGTTTGCCTTGTTTTGGCTTTACTCTATAGCTCTGCCTGATTTGTTGCCTGATTCTTATCTGAGATTATCAATTTGCACTGATGCTGATGTTCCCATTGAGAAGAGGTCCATCTCTCTCTCTGAAGCATCCAGTCCTCCTGGTCCAGGCTTCATGCCTCAGACAAGGAGTCCAGCTTCCCAGCTTGCTCTCTGTTCTGTCCTCTTCACAGTGACTCTGCTGTCACACAGCATGCATAGAGATACAACCAAGCTCCAGGATGCAAGGACTCCTCTGAACAATCCTGAGATGACTCTCTTTTGAGAATTCTTGGGCGAGTTTTTGTGCTGCTGAGCAGGGAGAGATTTTAATCAAGTTCCCTAGTGTTATATGAGATAACTTTCTCTTTGGAGCTGAAAACAATCTGGAAAACATTTTTCCATTTTTAAACAGGCTAGGTTGGATCTTTGCCTTTTGACTCTTTCAATTTACTATAAGTGGGCTTCTGTTTATGGAAGTTTTATAATTTTTAAAAATGTACAAATAGTGAGTTCTGTTTATTTGATTGAGCACATTTGGCACTGAATTGACCAGTCTGTCTGATAGACATGTAACCACAGTACAACCTGGAGCCACAAGTCAGTGTGTCCCTCCCTGCATTCCCCATCCTGCCTAAAGCAGCCTAATTCAGAAGAGGTGAATTTTAGCGGCAGGAGCTGGGAACAGATTTCTTCATCAGAGCAGCTTTGTTTCATCCCAGTGAGGAGGCCATTTTCTGCCTTGTCTTTGTCTGTTTTGAGCTGTCTGGAAGCAGCGGCTCCATGGGGACAGGAATTGCCATCACTCATCAAGCGTTTCAGCATCTATTAGAGGGAGATGAAAAGAATATAAGATGTGGCAGGGCAGAGGAGAGCAGCGGAGAAAAGTGCAGGGGGCAGGATATGGTCAGTGGTGGACACCTTGCTATGTGGGAATAACATGTGGCTGGAGGGGAATGTTGTGGTATTTATTGTCAGTCCTTTTAAGGTTTAATTATCATAGGACCTGCAGCTGTCCCTCCTTTACTGCAATCAACTGCCAAGATCCTAGCTTGAGGAGCACCAAGCAGGGAGCTTTCAGAATCTGAAAGTGATGCAGCACTTGAAAATTTCAGGTTAATTTTGCAGTATGCTTTCCTTCTACATATGCCCAACATTTTGAAATTCAGCTTGATTCAAGCACAGAAACAATGCGTTTCTGAATCTCTCCTCCAGTAAATATTTTAAAAAGATGGTTACATCTATTACATTCCTCTTTACAACCATGCTGTGAAGGAGACAGGCACTGTAAGAAGTCTGTTCTGTAGATGAAGAATCTAAGGTCCAGTAATTTTCCTAAGGTCCTTCAATTAATGATGGCAGAGCTATGGCTGAGTCAAATCTACCCCTCTCTTAGCCATACCGAGGTACAAGCTTGGGTGTGGAGAGGTGGAGGTCTGTTATTTCTCTCCCAGAGAGAAAGCATGACAAAATAATAGAACTAAGAAACTAAATTTCTTGGTTCTCGATCATTTGAATTGTGGTCCAATACTCACCGGGCTATTGATGGCAGACCTGTGAATATTGAAGTCAGAAGAAGGGGGCTTTAATCTGAAGGTAATGGCAAACCCAGTGTGGAAAGAATCAATAGATTATTATGGGAATCATTGAACTTTGTTACGAGCAGCAACCTTTCACAGCAAGCACCTTATTGCCACAATACAGCAAGATAAACAGAGCTTCTTATTCTTCAGATCGTAGGAATTAAAGCTGTTTTACCATGTTGGGCAGAAATTATTTTTAAAAGCATTTGTTTATCACTTATCTCCCAGCTATTAGGTGCAGAGAACAAAGCTAAGCATTCTCTGCTAAGCCTTTGAGTGTAGACTGTCTGGCGCCAGTTAATATTTCCCCCAAACCTCTGGTGTTAGACTATCAGCTTATGGACCATTTGGGGGTTAGATGACAGTGGGAGTTTAAAGTTCTGAACCTCCAAGAAAACGATCACCTCTCCCCTTTTTTTGATCGGCACACACTTATAAGAGACTGAACCACATCATACTGTTTTGTATCTTTTGATGAAACTGAATGGGTGCATAGGAGTAACTCTAGGTACCCCTAGAGTTAGGGGTACCTGCACAGTACTCCGGTACCAGGAGTAATGATAATCTATTCATACTGCAGCAAAGTTCTCAATACTGTTTTGGGATGAAAATACATGAAAATGACATAATATGTGGATAATGTGGTTGAAAGTCACATAGTAACTAATTGGATTCTAAAAAGGCATAGATTAAGAACAGTCCCTCTGCCTATTACCTCTCTCCTTTTTAAAAATGACTTCGTTAAGGCATATTTTACATATCATATAATTCACTCATGTTAAATGTACAATTCATGATTTCTTAGTACATTTCCCAAGTTGGGTAACTATTACCATACACCAATTTTAGAATGTTTTGATCACTCCAATAAGATTGCTCATGCCATTTTGTGAGTTAATATCCACCCCTACTCCCACCCTACCCCAGGCAATCACTAATCTACTTTCTTTATAGATTTGCCTTTTCTGGACATTTCATGTAAATGGTATTATATAATATGTGGTCTCTTGTGTCTAGTGTCTTTCACCTGGGATAATGTTTTTGCAGTTCATCAACATTATAGGATATATCAGTAGTTTGGTCCTTTTCATTGCTCAACAGTATTCTAGTACATGAATTTGCACATTTTGGCTATACATTTGCCAGTTGCTAGACTTTTAGGTTCTCTCTAATTTGGGGCTATTATGAATAATTCTACTAAGAACATTAGTATGCAGGTTTTTGTGTGGACATATGCTTTCATTTCTCTTGGGTATATATCAAGGAGTAGATTTGCTTTTCTTAAGTTATGCTCACCTCCTTTACCAAGGAATTTCTTTAACATAGTAACTCAGGTCACCCTATGAGCCATCTGCATCTTCCTTTTGAAAGTCAAAATGTTAAAGGAGAGTGAGCTAGGTAACCAAGAGATATTCAGAGGCAAAATTCTACAAGGTGCTTGAAAAAATTTTCTTCAAGAAAAAAACATACCTAGAAATAGGTACAATGAAGTTGAATAGTGAAAGAGTTCCATTGTATTATGGCAGCATGTGTTGTTTCTCACATCCTCTCATTTGTTTTTGTAGTGCAATATCCACACTGGGACCACTAATTTTCCCTAAACACAAGGTTTCCAACATTAAGGCATAAAATGCAAACTCTTTAGCATCCTTTTCAAGGTCCTCATAATGCAATGCCAACACAACACTATCAGTCAGGATGTAGTCAGAAAAACAGAGGGGATGGTGGCAAGGCAACATAGACATTAGAACACAAACATAGGTAGAAGCTGCCTCCACAGCTAGGGCTGGTGGGACACTGGTAAGGGGGTGTTACTACAGTTAGGGGTACCTGCACAGGTACCTCCCTCTGGAAGGAGGGAGGAAACATCTGTCTGCCAGAGATATCACCCAACACAGAGAAAGAAGGGTTGAAATATTCTGGATTACATTTTCTCCTGTCCTCCAATCTCCTGCCAGTGCATCCTGTGGGCCAAACCTAGCAGGCAGCCAGTGGCAAGTGCATCTGAAAAACAGAGCAGAACAGGTCAAAGATAGGACAGCAAACAGGTAAAATTCCAGCTCTCTCTGCCTACTTGCCTTCATCCACAGTCCTCAGAATATATATGATATGAAACTTCTAGTCTCCTGAATAGAACCAGTACAAATTTATGAAAATTTTCTCTGCCTTGAATAGAATTCTAGTTCTGGAAGGGTTATTATCAACCCTCCAGGCCAGTGGTTTCTGAAATCCTGTGGGGGCCTGCTGAACAGAAACCAAAGCAGTTCTCCTTTCTTTTTTTTTCCCCCTCTGTATTATGTGTTAAAGCTTCCAAGTAAAATTCTCATTGAATAAAGGAATACTTGGCTTTAAAAAGGTAGATGTTCACTGGTGAGTCCAGCTCTGCATTTTACAAATGGGGAAAATGAAGCACAGAGATTTTAGTGACCTTGTCAACCTGTCAAGATTCCTCCCACATCACAAAAATGTTTGCTGGGAACAAAACCAGGACTCAGGTTGCTAGGGTTCTGTTCACTTACCATCGACCTCCACACTAAAGCAGTGTCTGTCAACCTCTGATGTGCCTAAAATTGATGCAAAGAATTTTAAATATATATGTTGATGCTTTCCTTCTCCCACATTGGAATATCCAAGGGCAGAGCCAAGTTATATTTTATATTATTAAAAGTCCTACATACATTTAGGTACCCTAGAACAACTACTCTAGAAAAACAGTTCATTAATCACCAAGGCTCCTCAATCAAGCGCAAATTCAATTACAATCAGTCCACATTACCTTTGTATGCATTTTCCATTTATCATTTAATTTAATCTTAGCAGTACCCTAGGTTGATCACAAGGAAATCTAAACCTTGCTCAAAGTATCATGAATCTCATAAAACAGTAACAAAGGAGTATTTCTCCATTTGCATGCACATCAATTATCTATAAGAAAACCGACCATTCCAAATATCTCCCTTAATAACTTCAGGAAGTTCTCAGCACTTGCATCTCATGCACTAGAAAGAATGTGATCATTTCCACACATCTCAGAGCACTCATTATGCTCTTCCCCTCAAATTCTAGCCACAATGGACTTTCTTCTGACTTTCTCTGTGCTCGTGTATGTGGGTCCCCTCCCACTTTGACATCTCGGTGAGGACTGGTCAAGCACTTACCATTCTCCTTGTCATATAGTGTGCATTTAACTGGCCACCTTAACACTGAAAATCTTACCTCATCCCCTTTTTGTCTGGCCTGTGATAGTGCAAACCTGTGTATTCTATAGGTTTTACTGATTTTCTTTTTTGGTGAATAAAGTTCTCATTTTACTATCTCCCTCTCCCAGTTTGTCTTCCCTGCTGGCATCAGTCCATTGATTGTGGACCAACTATTTTTTTTTCAACTTCTCTTCCTTTAAGGATGTCTTTCCCAGGTGGTCCATGGGTCCTGCTTGTAAACAAAAGCATGGTAGGCTTACTCCGGAAATTTCAGTATTTATATTTAAGCATGTAAGATGGAAGCTCTTCCAGTTCAGTTAAGGGAGAATTTACCATAAAATTAAATTTATTGGAATTCCCAATTCTCTGAGCATTCTGGCTAATTAAGATATTTTTAAATATACATTACTAGGTAGATGCTAGCAGTCATCAATTTTTATTCTAAATCATAAACTTATTAGTTGTGGGTCCCAAGCATAGGCGTGCATGAGAATTATCATGACCTTTTCATCAGCAACTCTGATTCAACGGATCCCAGGTGATTCTGATTGGGTTAAAGCAGGACCATATCAAGAGAAACTCTTAGTTCACAAGCTCAGCCCTCTAATTTGGAAATGCCTGAGACACTTTACTTAAAAGCCTTCACGTAAGTTCCATTCCAGAGCTTTTAAGAGCCAGAATCTAGAAAGAGAGCAGGAGGTAGAAGACTTGTAGAGTATCCTGCAATAAAAGTAAAAGATCATCTAGGATTAGGAACCACTGTTTTAAGTTTACTTTTCCCTAAAATTGAAAAGAATTATCAATAGTGGGAGCTGATTTTTTTTTTATTTGGAGGCCAGGCCTCCCATAAGTCTGGCAAAAAAGGGAAGCAATAGGTTTTCATGAAAATAAACATTTATTTAAGATACTGAGTACTTCAACAAAATGTAATACCCTGGTGCTTTATCATTGAATGACAACATAATAATTTACATAGTTAGGGTTTTTTCAGCCTTGAGTCATCAGACGATTCTAGGTTGAAAGTTTCAAATTAGGAGAAAAGAATATCATTCCCTTCAGTCCTTTTGTGCCTTAACTTTCATGCTTTTCTTTCCTATCAACAACTAGACAGATGGATTAATTTTACATATTTTTACCATATTTCCCTCCACAGATATCAAAACAACAATCTTAACAGAAACTAGTATGCTTAAGGGGGCAATGGGACAGAATATTTAAAATCAGAACTTCCCTGGAAAATGCAAAACATGTGCTTTCCTCTGTGATTTTCTTATTCTCAATTATACCTCTCAGCTGTTCCAAGCTCCCTCCTCTCCTTCCTTCCCCTCAGCATACCAGCTGGTAGGTGTAGCTTAATTAATTTAAATACAGTGATGGAGATTGCTCTGCAACTACTACCCTCCAATTCACAAACATGGTTCCAATGCAGATTGTTTTTATTATGCAGGCTTTGGAATTACAAAACCCTTTAAAAGTTCTTTTCTATAATACTTTTATAACTGGTTGGATTTAAAAGGTTTTTCTCCTTCCCTCTCTTCCCTTCCATTAATTTATTTACCTGTTCATTGTACAAATATCAATGAAGTGCCAGCGACTGGTTTAGACCCCAAGTACGAAGATAAATAGAATCCAATGCATCCCAATCTGGAGGAGAGAGAGTAAAACTCATAAACAAATGTATGAATGCTAAGAACTGAAGTAATGTGCATACAAAATTTTGGTGACCCACTGGAGAAAGGAATGGCCTGGGAAAAGATAATGAGAAGGGATTGTCTCCCCAAGGAAGTTGCATTAGAGTGGAATCTCAAAAGTTCAAGTGCAGAGTGCAGCAGATGGCTTCAATGAGGAACTGAAATTCATTCAGAACGATGGAGCAAGGCATGAAACAACAAAGACAGACCTAGAGAAACAGTGTTCATGGGGGACATGGAACAGTCTTCTGTAGCAGAGCTGCAGAAGACTTTTGGAGTCCACTCAACGCCACCCTACCTCTGGAGAGCTGCTTTAACAAATCCCCTGAATGAGACCAGCAATCTTCTCAGGAGACCTCATGACCCTGCCTCCAGAGCCTGACTGGTAATTGGTCCAGTGCTGGAGGTTTGACCAGAAGTGGACCAATCACAGGATGTCAGCTCCCCACTCAGTGACTGGCAAGGGGGTTGGTGCCTAGCAACACACTCAGGCTCAGAGAGGACATTCTTTACTTGCTGCTGGAAAGCTAGGAACACAGAGTGGTGCTGCCAGAGGATACTTCCCTACTTGGTAGAAAAGATAATTTCTGTCTGGAAAAGAATGTACAGTTTTAGACACACACATGAAAGCAGAAACATGAAGCAAACATGAGATGAAACAAGCAAAATCATGAGATGGGAGAGAGGATTGGAACAGCCTTTGATGCCCCCCTTCTAGACTGGTAGGTCTCCAAAGCTGCCCCGGTTCTTCCTTCCTAAAATTTGGTCAGTCCTTCAGGGATTTCTTTTGTTCTGTGTCACCACCCCTCATCCCCACCCCAACTCAAGCCTTCTAATTGCTTGAGTGACTTTGAATCAGTTTTTGGGCAGGAACACCCAGGCACACTGACTAGTGATGATGTCCTCATTTAACCCCTCCTCTACCAGAAATGCCCAGAGCTCCTAGCCTTGTTTGGAAAGAGGGGCTTTGCCTAAAGCCCCATATGTCTTAATAAACCTCTGTGCAAAAGTTCTGCATAAAAAAATATTTAGAAAAAATGCCATCTTGGATAAAGACACTTAGCAACAAAAAAATGACAGGTATTGTAAGGATACCCCCAACTGTTCTTAAGCTACTAAGCCAGTTGCACAAGAAGCAAAATAAAAAATACAATTGTAACTCCAAAACACTAAGCAGCAGGAACATGAAGTCACTGCTGTTTGTGAGCCTCTCCCATTTCGTCTACCTGTTTGAAGATGACAGAGACCCAGTTTGAAAGTTAAGTCTGTGATCTTTATTTCCACTACATTATTACAGTAATAACATGATCAGATGTGCATTTTAAGATTTTTCTGGTTTACTACTTGGAAAATCCCTGTGCTATAATTCTTCGAAGTGAGTATTGTTGATCTTAAACAAATTGCCAGATATTTCTCCAGCAAAATGGGTTTATTCAGGAACAACGAAGAACTGCAGTTCAGGACATGTGGTCTAATGGCAAACCACTGTAAGTTCAGAGAAATGAAGAAGGAGAGCATTCTTCTATGGACTTGGGAGGGGGCTCTTGTAAACAAGAGTCTATTGGAGGAAACTGAAAGTTAGAGGTATATGACTTTTCATTGCTGAGTTATGGCAGCCTCCCATTGGCTAAGCTGTTACTGGGCAAAAAAGAAACTTTTCTTCCTACTGCTGAGGTAGTAAAGTGGTACAGGCACACCTCAGAGATACTGAGGGTTCTGTTGGAGACCACCACAATAAAATGAGTCATAATGGTTTTGCTAGTAGAGGGTCTTGCTTTACATTTTTAAAAAAACATATCTGTGAAACTCAATAAAGCAAAGCACAATAAAACAAAGTATGCTTGTTTTCACAACACACACAATTGTAACTTCTCACGAAGTGATAGATGTGTTAACTATCTTTATTGTGGTAATGATATCACAATATATACATACATCAAATCATTATGGTATACACTTTAAACTTAAACTGGGTTATATATCAATTACTTCTCAATAATGCTGGACATTTTTAGTAAAAAATACGGTTTGAGAGAAAAAAATGCTTATTTCAAAAAAGGGATGTTGACCAACAGAGAAATAAATATTCAGCATATATATTAAGATATTAAGTCAAGGTCTACATGTATTTGTTCTTGTTCAAAGACCAATAGCTTGAAAAAATGCCCTGAAACAAAAGTTGGCTTTTGTTCCTTTAGAAATAGGTGGTGCCTGTCAGCATCAGGGGTCAGGTTGGGAAGACCTTTGCAAGCACTTGCTGAGTTACCCCACGGAGCTGACTGGAGCCTGTCTGTCTCCAGCCCAGGACAGATAACACACCAGAACACCCGTCTCAGCTTCTGGAGGGCAAACCCCAAAGAAACCACATTCCTGTAATCTAGGCTGAGTGTTCCCATGGCACAGAGGGAAGTGAGACTATTTCTGACTTGCCAAACCCCATCTGTAAAAGCATACCCCCTGACGGCAGCCTCTTCTCCCAAGAATTCTGGGAGAAGATCCAGACAGAAGCACTTTTATGTGGGGCAAACGAGGCACCAGTTCAGCATCCTGTTTCCTCTCCTGGCAGGCAGATATTTTTCTTTTTGTTGCAGAAACTAGAACTGGATCATGTGCCTCGGGCACCTAAAAGATGGAAATCAGTGACTTGACAGAAAAACTGCAAAGGACACTAGCTAACAAGGGAATAGAGAGAGGATAGAGGGCAGAGAGGACTTTTAATTTAGATCAGCAATGCAAATCCCATGTGTAGGGCTAATACTACTGACAAAGAGCCTGGGGTCGGGGGAGACTGAGACGGGCTGGGTTGTTCACGGGACTTCCACCGACACAGGAGAGAAAGCAGGCTTAGGAAACTGTCGGGACTGCTTGCTGAGTCTGTTTTAGGGTGAAAGTCTCCTGTTTTTACCCGAGGATGAAATGGTCACCTTTTTGCTGACAAGCAGCACTAAAACTGCAATTGAAAGGAAAACCCATTCTTGCTGGTTGGCCATATGAAAGCCCTTTCTCTTTAGTCTTGAACTCCTTGGGAATCTCTCACAGATACTCAAATCTGACCAATATACAAAGATTTTATTTATTAAAATAGTTTTGCTAATGCTTTTCTAATTACCTATGTTCCTTGAAGGAAAAAAGCCATGGAGATACAGAAAAGTACAATGTTCAAAATAAAAACAATACAGAAGTCCATAAACCCTATCAACAATTTGGCAAATAATCTCTCCATCCCTCCCTCTTTTCCTTTTCTCCTGTACCCTTACATTCCTTAAATATTTATTGAATACCTACCGTGTGACAGGCACTGAACTTTGAGAGAACGCTGGAATTGTACTTGAGAATCTAATGGTCCTTTAAGGTCTTAGAATCTAATGGTCCTTTAGGATCTTCATGTCTCTGCCTAAACACACACATATATGTAGATATTTTTTTTAACATTTAGATCATATATAATTTTACACAAATGAAATTGCTTTAAAATCAGCTAATAATCTAATTATTTCTCCATTCAATAATAAGCCATAAACATTCCATCAATATATATCTCCATGTTAATGTCTCCAAAATGAGATTGCTCATAAATGAACATTTACCTTTTGGCACAAATTGCCATACTGTTTTCCACAAAAACTGTACCAATTAGCTCAGGCAATGCTACGTACAGAAAACCTCATGCCCCACACCCTATTGTACCATTGTCTTTCAACCCTATTTATACTAATTATTTTTACATTCATGTTTTGCTTTTTTTCACCATGAGATCAGATTTATTCATCTTTTCTTTCATAATTTCTTTTTGTGGTAGAAAAACCTTCCCTGTCATATAATTATTTCAAAAGCTATTTTCTTCTAACACTGTAGTGCTTTCTTTTTTTATTGTTTAAACTTTTGATACACCTGGAATTTAATTTAGTGTAAGGATTTACATAAGATACGGATTTATTCTTTCTTAAATGTACTTAAGGGTTGTTATTTCAAAGGACTGTTTTTATGCATATGCTGTAAACTATCTTCATTGTGTAATTTTTTATTTCTTTCACAGAACACTAATGCTAGAAATTCCACAATTAGAGACTGGTTTTTTTATCCTCCATTAAAATATAGAAATCCTAAAAATTTGAAGTTTTTGAAGATTCCACATATATGTGGTACCATGCAGTATTTGTCTTTCTCTGTCTGGCTTATTTCACTTAGCATAATGCCTACAAGAGTCTATCCATGTTGTTGCAAGTGGCAGGATTTTCTTCTTTCTCATGGCTGAATAATATTCCCTTATATATCACACCTTTATCCATTTATTCATTGATGGACACTTACGTACTTCCTATGTCTTGGCTATTGTGAATAATGCTACAATGGACATGGGAGTGCAGATATTTCTTCCATATACTGTTTTCATTCTCTTTGGATATATACCCAGAAGTGAAATTGCTGGGTCATATTTAATTTAATTTAATTGCTCAATCTATATTTAATTTTTAAGTTTTTTTTTAGATTTTGGTGTGAGAAGGTTAAAGAATAGCATTTCTAGAGGAAAAGAGACACTGAGCAGATAGTTTGGTATGGCTGGAGCGTGGAGCTAGAGAAAAAAAATGAGCTATGAGGTCAAGTGGCAGGAGCCAGATGCTGGTGGGTCTTCTATGCTATTTTAAGAGACTTAGACTTTCTCTTAAAGGATGTGGGAGGCCATAGAAGTGGTTAAACATGGCAGAAACATAGCAGATTTGGAGTAGGTCATTCTGGTGGCGCTGTGAATAATTCACTTACAGATTAAGAGAAGGTAATAATGCATAGGCAGCCATGGAAATAGACAAATTGAGATATAACCATGGATCTCACTGCACTCATTGATGGCAGTGACTTGAGGTATTTGAGAAATATCTATGTGGTAAAATTTGCACATGATGGTAAAGGAAGGGGAGGGGCAACACTGATACTCAGACTTCTGCCTTATGTCTGAGTGGATACTGGCAGTAACTACGAAACAGCACAGCCAAAAATGACTAGGAATTAGTTCCCAAGAAAATGTAAGTCAAATTCATACACTAACCAGAATGTCTAAAATAAAGAAAAGACCAAGTGTTGGTAAGGAAGGAAAATTGAAACTCTGATATGCTGCTGATAGTAGTATAAAATGGCACAACCCTTTTGAAAAGTGTTGTAAATATCTACTAAGGTCAAACTTACGCATAACCTTGAACCAGCAATCCCACTTCTGGCTGTATATCTAACAGAATGTGTACACATGTTCACACACAAAAAAATGTACAGCTATATTATGGCTTCACTACTCATAATAGCACCAAATTTTAAATAATGAAACAGTCTATCAGTAGTAGAATGGAGAAATAAATTGTAGGTTATTAATATAATAGAAAACCAGTCATCAAGAAGGCACTTGGGCTACCAATGATTGCTTAATAACTCTTGGAAGATGAAAGGAAGCCCTGGGCATTGGGAAAGGTAATATTCTGCCTTAGGATAGATGTGTCCATTAAACAGCAGTTAATTTAGCTTCCTTAGTAGGAAAGGCACTATAAAAACAAAACAAAACTACAAAAATAAAAAATGAAAAAAAACTAAAATGAATCAAATATCAATGCACACATTCCATTAGGAAGCTGTAAGAAATCCTTTTAGCTACCAGAGATTTCTGTGTGCCAAGAATAGTGCTAGGCACTTTTATTTAAACTTAACAAAAGAGGAAATTGAGGCTCATAGAGGGTAAGTGAATTACTCAAGGTCATACCCATCTATTCAATCCATTGCCTCTGCAAGGGCTTTGATAAAAACTTTAGGCCTACACTACTCGCACACTAAGGGGATATGGTAAAGACTAGGTTGTCAACTTACTGTACAAAGCACAATTCTTGCTTAATGTGCCAAGCAAACCTCTATAGAAGAATTAACTCTATGGCATAGACTGCCTTGGTATTCACCAAACCTACTTTTCTTCCTTATGGGAATGCACATAAACTGAATTTCCCAAGCTCCTCCCAGTGAGATATGGACTTATGACTAATTCTGGCCAACAGAAGATGGGTGAACAGGCTGTGTACCATCTTCAGGCCTAGGCTCAGGGAAAGAAGGTGGAATGAAGTTAGGTCTCTCAGCCACTCCTCAGAGGAGAGTCATTCTGCTGGTTAGGAATACCCATTTTAGTTTTGAAATGAGTAGAAAAATAACTTTTATTTTGTTAAACTGCTGAGGTTTGAGAGTTCATCTGTTATGACAGTTAGAATGACCTTAGAAACCTTTTTTTATGTGTCACACTAAGCAGTCTTGTGATTGATATCAACAGCCATTAATTAAGGTGGCAGCTAGATTAAGTTGGCAAGGGCTGCCAATACATTTAAAGACAGGAATTAAATTTACTATAAATTGCTTATGAAAAAAAAGCCTTCAAAAATGAAATGAAAATTCAGTAATTATACAGAACACAATTTGGAACAAACACATACTCAGGTTCAGGGGTGTCCAACCTCTTGGCATCTCTGGGCCACACTGGAAGAAGAAGAGTTGTCTTGGGCCACGCATTAAGTACACAAACAGTAATGAAAACTGATGAGCAAAAAAAAAAAATGTTTTTAAGTAAATTTACAATTTTGTGCTGGACTGCATTTGTAGCCATCCGGGCCCCATGCAGCCTGTGGGTCGCAGATTAGACACCCCTGTATGTGAAACTATTTTATCACTGTGAAAAGAATCTCATGATCAAAATGGATCATAAGTTAGATATGAATACGTAATAGTATTGCTAGTTTAGATGTAATTATTGGTAAATAGACATACACGTGAATACCTAAAGTACAGGAAGAAGTACCTCACATTGATACAGGAATGATACAAGTGGAGATTGGGGAGGGCTTTTTTTTTTTTTTTTTTTTTTTTATTTGAGAGCTCCCAGCTCTCACCCACATCTAAAAATTAGTCATGAATGTTACCAACAAAGCAACCCGGGGCTAGAGAGGATAGCATTAGATTTTTGGTGTAATCAACTGTCTTGGGCCTTTGACTCCTTGTGAGAGGAATTGGTTATGGGTAGGGTGACCGTGTGTCCCAGTTTGCCCAAGCCTGTCCCAGTTTATGACTTTGCATGGGCTTAACTATTAATAGCACCCTCTTTCTTTCTCCAGAGAGTCCTAGTTTGAATGATAAATTATAGGATCACCCTTACTTTGGGCCGAACTTTAGGAGTTCAGTGCAGACTTTTCTCCCTTCTCCAACAACTGATACTCATGTAGAGCTACAGATATCCCTGATACTGCCATGAAAGTTAGGTTGATGAAGCAGAAAACATTTTCCTTCTTTTTTAACTTCACACAATAACTATTTGATTATACTTTTGGATAAGCTTGATGCAGTGTCACCCTCCCCACCTTCACTTTTATAAGAGAATAAAAGGAAAAGCCTTCTCTTAAATACAATTGACATAGTCTCTAATTACAAACTCAGAATGAGCTTAGCAAAAAGCAGCTTTCTCTATTATATTTAATTACTACCAGAATGAAAGGCAACAGATCAATGATTTTAAAATAAAAGTTATTTTAGGTAGGTGTCCCCAAAATTTTGCCTAGATTTTTCTAAATAACCCCAACTATGGACATTGAGTTATATTAGCAGACATTTTGCAAACTATTTTAGAGAGCACATCAGGATATAATTCTCAGATGTCTTTCATGGTGTTCTACTAAGATGATTTGGGGAGGGAGATTCTAGGGAGAATATTCCTATGCTAACGTTATTGTATCCATTGCTATAGCTCTAATTCTCAATGGGGGCTTCCCATAGTCTTGGAGAACTCAAAGTAATAGAATAAAGATATACATTTTTGTGCATTCAGTTTTACTTTGATGTTTATAATCTTAACTTTTTGTGTATAAATAAAATTAATGTTATTAAAGGTAATGCAAAACATACATGAATTTTTAAGATAAAGATGAGTTCCCAAAGAATGTCTCCCATTTCTGATGGATTGTGGTGGGGTGTCTCCCTGTCTTTTGCAAATTAGGGTGGGAAAATTGGAGAAGCACTGCTCTAAGGTAGAGCACTTTGGAGCCTGAATCATCCAAGCATGTTTGTTATCATGGCCCCAGACTCACTGGGCTGTAATATAGCATGAGGGTTAAGAGCACAGGCTTTGGTATTGAACAGACCTGGTTATTGTCCTCTCTATCCCATGTACTAGCTCTGAAACTTTGCATAAGTGTGAAATAGGGATTCTAATTCGTAGGAGCATTTTGACATTAAAGAATGCATGTAAATTGCTCAGCACAATGCCTGGCACATAATAAGCACTTCTTAATTGTTCATTATTCCTTGAGAGATCTTGGCCCTATTCATGGAAACTCCCTATGATCACATAGTATATATAATTTTGCTCTATTGAAAGTATAAAAAGAAATGTAGAGAAACTGGAAACAATACTGAAAAAAAGCAACAACAAAGGCATTTTTAAAAGCTGGGAAGCTATAAAGAAAAAATGTAGGGATCTAGGGTGTTTTTAGCTTGGAATAGAGGAAGCCAAAAAGTGACAATAGCATTCAAGTATAAGAATGATTATGAGGAGGAGGCTGACAGATTGTTTTCCATTTCTACTAGTTGGCACACCTAAATATTTTAGCAAAAGAACTTGATTTGACACCAATAAGAATGTCTTGTTAAGGAGACTAACAACACTAAAACAACATGGTAGAGATTGCATGACTATATCAATCTGGGTACATCTAAAAATATCCTGGCTAATATAGGTAAAGATCTAGTTGTGGCTGCCCTGGCTAACTTTTTAAATATGAGTCCAAGAGATGAGTTTTCAGTCAGTTCAGGTACTTAGTTTTTGGTAGATGTTCATTCTAGACTCTGTAACATACAAGGCAGAGATATATATGCTTGGCCTTTTGGAGACACATTTATAGAAATTAATGTGATATATAAGGGAAGAATAGTAATAGATTTATAATATTGATGATAATAATAATAGTTAAAATTTATTAAGTACTAATGTATTCTAAGTATGTTGTACGTCTTATCTTTTCCTGTTCAATAATTAATTTTTGCACTTAATTACATGAATTATTCTAATCCAGATATACATTGAACCTTTTATTTTTAATCTACCCAGGAGTGAATGCATGATGAATAATAACCCACTAATCAAATTTTATCTACTTCCATGCCCAGCTCAAATTTCTCCTTCTCTATGAGAGCTGTCTGACTTTCCTGTCTAACTAGTTAATTCTTTTTATCTAAACTCATAGCTTTTATCCTCACTACCTTTCACATGAGACTTAATCAGATCATTACTTTGAGGTATTTGTGCTTTGTTTTGTTTGGCTATTCAACCCTTATTCCTTTATTTAACTCTTCATAATGTGGCATCTTCCAAGTCTGATAGTAAAATCTCCAGGGAAAACAGTGGAGTGGTCACATGTATTTTTGGCTATTCAGTATCGATATTTGTACTTTGATAAGAGTAACTTGTTTTTCATTTGGGAAATTATTTCTCTTCATTGTGTGTAGTCTTGATGGGACATTTCATAGAATATCTCTGCCCTTTCTTTCCCTAAGGGTAAGTAAGTGACTCAAGAGATAGTTGGAATTTCTCTCCCAGGGCTTTGAAACTTCAACAGAGTACCACAAACACAGTGAAAATAGTTGATTCATTCTAGTGGCAGTGATCTGGAGAAGCTGTCTGCCTTCTTCAAACTTGGCCCCCTAGATCAACCAGATCCTGTTCTGATCCAAACCTGCTATTCTAGCCTTTCTTTGAACTACCTGATAGCCTTACAATAAGTTAGTCATTCTCTCTGTTGCAGGCAACTTCAACGTGCTAACTATTACTGGGGCCAGTCCCCTACCACTTTGTATGACCAAAAACACAGTGCTCATCACAGAGTAGGTGTTCATGAGGACTATTTTGAAGAACTTAAGTGGAAAAATGATTAATAACAAAGAGAAATAAGATCTATGAAGGCATTTTGTAAATAGATAAGAGGTATATAAAATTCCAGTGGAGAGCCCCAAGAATGCTGCATTAGTGATAGTTATTAAATAGTGAATTTACATCATCACAATATCCACCCTGCCTACTTTCACTTTGCTTATTAAGGTGCTCAAAAGGAGCAAGTCCCACACAGAAAAAATCCCACTAAGATGCCCCACACATCTTAGTGGTTGTGCGTTCTTATTTCTAGAACTCCCAGCACTTTCAGGCCCAGAGGTCCCTCCCTTAAGTAATGCTAAAGAAGTTAATCTGAGCCAGAATGAATTAGACTCACTGATCACACCAGGACTTCATTCTATCTCTACATTTCCAAATGGTTTTAGTAGAGTCATGCAAATGTGTACTACCCAGGACTGGAAAGAAATTAGGACAGAGCTCAGAGAAGTCAGGCAGGAGTCAAGCATGGGACCAAAATAGAAAGCAATAGGTACAGCAGCCATACTGCTGCACACAATACAGGGAGTTGAATCAGATGACTTCTAAAGTCTTCTACAATTTTGGTCATTTTTTTCTACTTCTTTTGGTTGTTCATATGTGTAGGTCTCAGAATCAGTTGCACTCAGAGGCACTGGTAAGTGTAGAAACGATGTTGAATATGCTGGTCCAGCATTTTCTTTTAAAAACCTCAATTAGTCTACAAATAGAATTTTTTTAATTCAGTAAACATTTGTTAATGGCTTATTCTTTACAAATAACTGCTCTAGGTCCCAGGAGGAAGGGTAAGCAAAGATGCAAATAAAAATAGTTACAGCTGCTGTCTTTCAGATGCTGTGCCACTTTGTGCTTTCTGTCCTGTACTCTGTAAACAGTAGCATTCACAAATTGATCAGTGACAAAGAACTCTTTTTGCCTTCAAGGAGAGGAGCTTTTAATTTTTCATTCATTTATGAGTTATTCAACATTCTTCACTGACTAATCTCCATGTACCAGACTCTAGGCTAGGTGATATGGACAAATGAAAAAGATTGACACATTCTCTCCTTGAATGAGAGTCAAGGAGCTCAAAGAAAAACTGGGGATAACCTAAGCCTTCTACTTCATTTCATTACACTAGTTGTTATCTTCTCCAACCCTTTTTCTCCTGTAGTCATAGTGCTATTTTAAAAAATCAAATCTGATCATGTCACATTTACCCTGCTTCAAATTCTCCAATGGTTTCCCTTGGTTTACAGTTCAAACCCCTTGGGAACGTAAACAAGGTCCTGCATCATCTGGCTCTTGGCCACTTTCATTTGAAGGATCTTTAAATGCCAGGATGGCAGCCCTGGCCTGTGTGGCTCTGTTGGTTGGAACATCGTCCCGTAACCTAAGGGTTGCAGGTTCCATCCCAGGTCAGGGCACATACCTTGGTCGCAGATTCAGTCCCAGTTTTAGGCGCCTGTGATTCCCAGTCTGGACACTTACGGTCTCTGGTCCAGGCACCCACGAGAGGCAACCTACCAATCAATGCTTCTCTCTCACATCAGTGTTTCTCTCTCTCCGTTCCTCTGTCCTCTCTCTCTCTAAAAAGCGGTGAAAAAAATGTCCTCAGTGAGGAAAATAAATAAATAAATAAATAAATAAATAAATAAATAAATAAATAAATAACTAGCTAGCTAGCCTGGACAGATTGCAGGTGATATAATAACCAAGCTGAAGTGCTTTTGTCAAGCCTATCACAAATACCCTTTAAGTATTCGGTGATCATGTCTACCAGCAAATCCAGGGCACGTATGATGAAGATCCAGAATGGAAGCCCAGGGGGAAGTAGATCAAAGGCAGTACAGAAATCTAGGGCAAATGAGTCCCATTTTATTGCTCCAAGGCAAAAACGCTAGCCTCAGTGAAGTACATGCATGAATGGATGAAGACTTCAGAAATGAGAAAATATTGCATGATATTCTGGAAGAATAATCATGGCAAGGGTATTTATCACATTGCTAGGCCTTTGAGGCACTGTCTAGACAGTTACTTGAGATTTTCTTTGATGCCCTTGGGCTGTCATTTAAGTCTCTGAGCAGAATTTGATTCTTTATCTGAGGGGTGTTCTAAACCAAAAACGTACCTCGAAGGATATGTGACTTCTGCTGCCATCCACACAACATTCACCAAATTTCCAAAGGGACTTATAATTCAATAAAAGTTAAGAACCATAAACAAACCAAGGCTATGAATATAATTCTAATACTGAATTCCAGTTCTCTTTGTTATTAGGAAGGGCAGACCAGTTTCTCAGGTTAGTACATAAGGCAAATAGTCACTGATATGCTAGTGTACTTAAGAATGGAAAAATTTTGAGTGTCTAAACTTAAGTTTCCTTAGCTATAATTGAGAATATTAACAATTATCTCAAGGGTTATTATAAGGATGAAGTGAAATAATGTATGTAAAATACTTAGCACAATGCCTAAAATGTAATAGGCACTCATATTATTTTTAATGCTGTTATTATTTCTCTGGTTCACAAAGTGTTTCTGCTCACAATACTGTGAATTTTCATATTTAGGTCTTTCTTATTTCTATGCTCCCCCTGTCCCTCATGAAGAACACTATTCTGGGTCTTAACCCAATGTAAAAAGTATAAAACATTCAAGCTGGAAAGAACTTGGGGGAAGCTCCTTAATTTAAGGAAGAGTGTGCTAATGCCTAAAGACTTAGCCAAGGTCACATGGCTAATTAGTGGCAAAACTGGGTCTTGACCTAAGTCCCCTAGTCCACTGGTTTTACAGCTGCAGTATTATACCAAATTGTGAGATGCCCCCCAAATCAATACACTAATATATGTTTATTGAGCACCAACCTCCATGGACCTAGAGCTGTGCTAAATACATTGGAAAGTGTGAAACAAGTATGAGACACATTCTTTTCAGTTTA
Source organism: Anoura caudifer (assembly GCA_004027475.1). Taxonomy (NCBI): domain Eukaryota; kingdom Metazoa; phylum Chordata; class Mammalia; order Chiroptera; family Phyllostomidae; genus Anoura; species Anoura caudifer. The sequence continues at coordinate 81,454 of PVKU01006057.1, forward strand.
ATAATTATAATTTATAATGCAAATGAATCAAATTGTTTCTCTCATTGAAGATGTCTTTCCTCATTAATTTTACATTAATTCTGAATGCTCCCTTTTATGTTCCTAACTTCGACTGTGAGAATAAGGAATGCAGTTGTATACATGAATCCATCCTAAGCAGTTTATGGCTGATTATTACTACACAGAAAACTTCATTATTAGGATCAGGCACACATTCACATGTCATCCATTAGATCACCCAATAGTCCTATTTTATGGATGACATAAAGGTGTAGAGGCATGAAGTAACTTGCCCTAGTCCCTCTCAGGCACCAAACCTGTGTTTCTGCCATACAGACTCCTTTGAACTTTTTAACTTCAATATTAATCCTAGAAGCAAAATTAATAAAAAAGGACAATACACAAGTATGGTGCATATAAATTGCTTCATTAGTAGGAAGTTGTTTCACAAACACATGTTAAGTGCTGATTATTTCCTAGGCTCCATCACAAGAGAGTAAAATGAGCATCACAGCAACAGCCCCAAATGGCATTTGGTTCACCCTGCCCCTACCCCACCAAGACAGCTCTGTCCCTGGGTCTGGCTTAGTTTGTGAGCCAGCCTTCCCAGCCACAGGGTCCTCAGCTGTTTCTTTTTTAGCTGTTTCATCTGAGTAATCAGGTGTGCTGCCCAGGCTGCTGTGTCCTTAGCTAAAATTTTAGGTTCTAGGAGTTATCTCAAGAAGGAAAAATTCAGTTCACTCTGATTTGTAATATTATACTAGTTATGAAGCCATGTGAGCTTGTGCTTTGAAAGTCCTACAAATTTGTAAGTGAAGGTTATTTCTCTTTTCATCTTAGTTCCAGTCTGAGACCTATAGTCTGGACCACAGGACATACAAGTATCCAGTATTGCCCTTTTTACTGAGCCTGGTCTGTGGCCTCCAGTCACGTAAAGCTTGATGAGCTCTTGCCCAGGAGCCTCCCTGTGCCTTCATGCAAATGGAGAGCAGTGGATCAGCCCCAAAGGCCCCTGGATGTGTTCAATCCCAAGTGTAGAGAACTCGAGTTCCTAAATGGTTAATATATGACACCCTCCTATGTGGTGTGAAGGTCCTATGGTTGCAAAAGAGAGCACAATCCCATTCCTACTAGCAAGAGATCCACTATTTTTACCTCCTACACCAGGCTCCCAGATCTCTTTCGGGTTTATCCACACAATCAAGTGCTTACCTTACCTTGATGTCTGAAGCAGTGATTCAGAATAGTATGGCTGAGAAGTCACTCTCTCCCTGCAAAAATACCTTTCTTGAACTAATATTAATTAGCCTTTGCTATGTATCACATACTGTGACGCATTCTTTATACACATCATTTAAAAGTGAAAACAGCATAACTGTGTAGGGATGAAAATGGAGGCTCAGAAAGATTAAATAATGTTCCTCAGTGCACCTGGGATTTGGATAATCAAGCTGAGAACAGACACAGGTCTAACCACAAAACTCCCTTCCTGACTGCTAAGCTACATTCCCTTCCTTTGCCTGCCTCAGTTTAATACTAATTTCTCAAATGTAAAATAGATAAAAGGGCAACGCAAGTAGGACAAATACAAATGCATAATTAGTGTGAGTAAAGTGTGCGTTATCATTTTGATGTCAAGCCCACTCCTGTGAGTGTTTCATTATAAGAGCATTTTAGCTGACAAAAATTCAAAGATGCACATTTGCTAGTTGAAGCAAGAAAATGACAATAATCCCACTTTATTTATTAATTTAGATATGGCTCAGGCAAGTACAGCTGGTACTGCTATTCTTAGAGCTGGAAGGAATGGGGTGGGGGGAATATTTCTGTTAACAGATAGACTCAGTCAGATTCAGGAGATGACTCAGCTACTCTAAATCTCTAGTCCTCTCCCATCCCCCTGCATTCCTAACCCTGAAAACTATGCCAGTAAGATGAATGTGAGAATGGGATTAATCAAAATGAGACAAGGGACCAGCAGTCCATCACAGGTGGCAGTTTGATTAATGAAAGCCAGAAAGCAGCTAGCACAATTTTGGAAGTCAATGAGACATAGGCACAGGCAAAAACAACCAGAAAGCTCTGGCTCTTCCTAGAAAATAATAAAAAATCCTTTGTATTTGTTCAGATCCTTTGACCTGAGGATGTCAAGGCATTTCACAAGCAACTTATTCTTGTCTATGTTAAGGAGAAACCAACATAAACACTAATGCAACTTTCCCTCGGGGCTAACAGAGGAAATAAGAACAGAGAAGGGAGAAAAGGAGTCAAGGTTCTCACAACTCTCCTTATAATTGATGCCTCCGTGAAAGGGCGACCAAATTTTTGTGCAGTCACTTTGATTAATCTTGTAGTAGATATCTTTGATGGCATCTGCCCAATTCATAGTATTCTTCTCTGAGAATTGATTCCTGTGTTCACAGAAGTGAGTCAGGACTGCCACGTTTGTTCTGTGTGTCGTTCCCATCCCCACCACAGCCATCACTGACTGGATCATGGGTGGCCGCCGGACCCCAATGTGGCCCATCAAGTGAGTCTCTTTCTAGTTACTTACAATTGGGATTCAGAGAAGTACTCAATATGTAAATCAGGCATTGCAAGGTGTGCGGAAGCTAAGAGAGAGTTTTCGGAGAGATAGATGAAACAGTTTTTTAGAGAAGTGAGCAGGTACCTTTCTGGGTTCCCGACACCTATCCAATTTCTGATTCCAGTTCCTTGTGAAGCACAGCTACATGGTCTGCCGTAAGGATGAGTGAAACACTACTAAATCCTGTTATTAAATTCATCTTCCACTTAGGTTAGCTCAAGTGCATTCCTGCTAATTGCAATTAAAAGTATCATAAGTACTTCATTGATGAGTTTGTGAGGTCCAGATTCTCCTTGAAAAGTTTGCCTTGCAATCCCTCTTAGCTCTTCCCCTATTTCTCAACATCCATTAAGTGTGCCTCTTTCTGCGTGTCCCTTAAATATAGGTATTTTGTAATTTTCTGTGCTTAACCCATTTCTCCGTCGCTCTTGAGAATCTTCTTAAAGCATCTCACCTCTTCCTGATTTCAATTAATACCTACAACCCCTTGAACCTCAAATCTAGATCTCTAGGCCATACCTTTTGACTGGTATTGGCAAGCCATTCTGGATAACCTCACAGCCTCCTTAAATTAAAAAAATTTGAAGTCACTCATTGTCCTCTTCTGTATCCCAAAAAAATCTGCTCTTCCTTCCATGTTTTTTAGTAGAAAATGGCATTATTCTATTACTGATCAACCAAGCTAGATGCCATAGAGTCATTTTTAAGTGGTTCCTCTGTTTCACCCATTGTCATAATTCAGTCTTCAGAATCTCTCAATTAGATAAGTGACTATAGTTTTCTAAGAATTTTTCTTTTCACAATCTCATATAACCACCTCCAACCACTGTCAGCCCATTTTCTAAGCTCTACCAGAGTGTAGAGCACTTTTCTTCTCTTCCATTAATCCCTATGTCTACCCTGATGCCAGTATCACACTGGCCCTGATTACTGTAGCTTTGCAGTAAGTTTTGATATTGGAACATGTGGGAATCTTTTTTTTTTTTAATGTAAAATCTTGGGCCCCACCTCCAAAGATTCTGAGTCAATCAGAATGGAGTAGACCATGACTCTGGTTTTTCATAGGTTCCCTAGAAGCATTTATTGCAGGGTTTCAGGGATGCCATAGAGTATCCCTGGTTAAGGATGTGAGTTTTGAAGCCTGACTGTCCAGGGCTGAGTTCTGGCTCTGCCCTTACTTGCTGGGTGGCACTGGGAAGGATATTTGCTTCCTTTTCTATAACATAGGGTTAATAATAATAGTGCTTTTCACATCTTTAAATTCATTAATTCATGTAGAACAGAAGAGTGCCTAGGACACTCTATAAGTGTTAAGTCATTATTTGTACTAATAGTTGTTCAGAGGAGCAAACAATGCGGACAGGCAGAAAAAGAAAAGAAAATATGAGCCAATTTGATGACATCAAAAAATTTCAGCAACTTGGCAAAATCAAAATAGACTTTGTGAATAACAAGGAAAAAAACAAGTACTAGCTGAGTAACTGATCTTTTTTTATTGTGGTACACTATACATAGCCTAAAAGTTTTGAAGTGTGCAATTCAGTAACATGAATTACATTAACAATTTTGTATAACCATCACTTCTGTTGATTTCTAACACTTTTTCATCACCCCAAACAGAAACTCTGTAACAATTAATACTTCCCCATTCCCCTTGACCCCCTAACCCTGGTAACCTCTGATCTACTTTCTGTCTCTATGAATTTGACTATAATAGGTATTTCATACAAGTGGAACCATGCAGTATTTGTGTGTGTGTGTCTGGCTTATTTCATGTAGAATAATATCTTTAAGTCTCATCAATATTGTAGCATATATTAAAACTTCATTCTTTTTAGGCTAAATTATATTCTATTGTATGTATATACCACATTTTGTTTATCCATTCATCTGTTGGTGGATAGTTTTTCTTCTACCTTTTGGCTATTGTGAATAATGCTGCAATGAACATTGACATACAAGAATCCTTGTTTTCAATTATTTTAGGTATACATCTAGTGTAAAATTTAAGTAACATCTTTTAAAATAAATAAAAAGCTGCTTTACAGTAAAGGACGCCCCTTGCTCTCTCTGTCACATCCAATCCTTATGACGTGAGGCTAATCTTGCCAGTCCTCCCTTGACCTGCATGTCTGCAGCGCATTGTATACTAATTGTTATCTGGGCCCTGGAGATGTGGGTGCCTCCCGTGGAAGGCAGGCTGGGACAGGGACTGTTCAGATTATTACTAGGTGACAGAAATCAGTGACAAGGCTTGAGGGAACCAGGAAGTCTGCCATGTAACCTGTCGTTGCCTCCTTTTTTCTGATACCTCCTGCTTTTGAAAGGATGTTCTGCTCAGCCCGAGAGATTACAAGGTTATGTAAGATCTCGGAAAGAGGTGAGAAGGAACTGTATAACTTTGCGTGTTTCTTGACCCTGCCAGCTGCTAAGGCTATCATTACAGGCAACAGGAGCCTTTAAAGAAAAAATAAGGTTGGCATGGAGTTAGTAGGGCAAGGTAGCTACAATTGCTAAGGATGTTGCAAGAAGGGGAAATTTCCTGACATAACTCTCCCTCCTACCCACCTCGCTACTAGAAGTACACTTCAGGAATTGTCCCAATGTCATTGGTTTTATTCTGATTCCAAACTGACTCTGCACCCCCTAGTGCTTCTTTGATCTCCTTGACTCATAGCAACCTTTCTCTTTAATTCAGTAAAAATGAATGCAGATTGTAGTGGTGCTATTTATTATAGTCTGGTAGAGAGAGATCTAAGTAATATACATGACAGATATACGTTCCATTAGGTTCTATAAAAGGCATAATTCATGTGGTCATTAATACTTGGAAATATTTTATTATATATTTTGGTAGATTTAAATATATTGAATGGTAGAATTAAGTGTATTGAGGTAGTAGAATTAAGCAGAAATGAGCTCATCAGTAAGAATGTCTCCCCCAACCTGTACTAGGTACACAGGCTTATTAAAGGATAAGAAATTACATAGGGGACTTAGAGAACTGTGGTAGGCTTGGAGAGATTTTGGGTCCCACTACTGAGAGTTGATAGAGAACATTTTGGGTTGTGAATAAAGAGGATGCCCTGAGTGATGCACTGAGGCTTTTTGGGCTTCGTGCCTGCCTGCTGTTTCTCTGTCAGCTTAGGGAATATCCTAAGTCTAGTGGTACTGTAGTTGCCTGTCCTAATTGCCACCATTGCTAGATGGCAGAAATCCTGGAGTGAAAGTGGGGATCTGATTCTCCTGGTGGCTTTTAGCAGATGGCTTGGATTTCCAGCCTTCTTGGTGGCTCACTTACTTGAATGCTTGTCCTACTCCCTGCTTGTGTCAAACAGTCTAGCCCAGCTAGAAATGACAAGCCAACAGAGATGAGAAAATACAAACTGAACAGTGAAAAATTTTTAATGTCTTAAGGAAGTATGGTTTTATACAGTATAGAAACTTGTTACAAAGATTATCAAATATTGCCCAAAGCATTTAGCTAATATACATTAAAAGACTTCTCTTCATGTCCTCAGCCCTCTATCGCTGGAATATTAACTAAGCCAGCAAATCTACTTTTTAGAAGCGATTCGGGGTTTACACAGATTCTCAGTCCCTTCCTCCACTTCTCCTAACCTGAGCTACCCATGATCTTAACAGCTACTCTGTCTTTGTCCAGTTCCCTTGCTCCCTGATCACCCAAGGAGAGAGGTGCTTCCCTGCCTGGCCACAAGACTCCTATTTTAGGCTTCAAAGAACTGAATACAAAGCTCCTTAAAATTGCATTTGTCACTGTGATACTGAGTAATCAAATATCCTATTCTCACTAGTAATGTTTTTTAAAAATTATCTTCATGTGGTTCCATGAGGCATTTTATCTGACTTGATTTTAACACACCATTCACCTTTCAGAGATGCAGCATTGTGAAACAGGAAGAACTAGGGTCTAGACTCAAGCAGTTCTGGTTGCCTATCCAAGATTATTGCTCTCTTGATCTCCCTGGGCCTCAGTTTCCTTACATGCAAAATGAGATAATAGCTTATAAGATTTTTGTGTCATTGAATGGGATAATTAAAGCACACAAAAGGGTCAGTATTAGATTCTCTGTCTCCATCTTTCTCTCCCAGGGAAAGCTCAGTTTCCTCATGCAGCACAGAGGTGATAAAGGTCCAGGTGGCCTCCTGGAGTGAGGATCATCCTCTACCCTCCAGAGTCCTTGTCACATCCACCTGCTTTTCATTTTTTTTGTTTGTTTGGTTTTTTGTTTTTTTATTAATTGTTGTTCAAGTACAGTTTTTTGGCCTTTACCCCCACCACCTGCTTTTCTTATGTCAAAAGTTCATATTCTTATCGGAAGGCCATTGAAAATTGTTTTCTTAAAGCATATTTAATTACATAAGAAAATGAAGAGGATGTATCAGTGAAAAAAGGGGGATAAAATAGATAGTATTAGTAGTTCTCAGAAAGTAATATGTCTATACTCTTATGTATATGATAGTTGGCAAAATAATTCTCTTTCCTTTACCTGGACTTTACACAGTGGCTGTTCAGCAAGATAGCAGCTTTTTTTTTTTTCTGAAATTTGGTATTTGTAAGCTGAGAAGAGAAGCAGAACTGCCTACATGGGGGAAACTTATCCAGAGGGAGAGAGGATTTGGCTAGGAGCTAAATAGAGAACAGAAATTTTTAAAGCAAAATGCTATGCGCTCTCTGAGGCAGTTTCTACCCCATCCTCTCATCTGCTTGAAATGATCAGTAAAACAGTAATTGCTCATTGCGTGTGGAATGCTACAAAATGAGTATGGGGGAAGACACAGGCTACAGACAGGCTCCAGCTGCATGGAGAGGACAGTTAGTGTCACACACACAGTCCACACACTCTCACATACACGTGAGCATTGGAAAAAATTAGGAAAATAAAAACAAAATGCCTCTTGGACTTACGTTATTTCACAAGCAGAAATAATGGGAACTCTCCTGAGACCCAAGAAAAATCAAAGCTGTTTTGGGTCAAGTTTCTAATCCCTCCACTTCCCAGGTACTTTGTGTTTATGGTAGCTCCTCCACAGAAAACTGTAGTTGAATTTTGAGTTTACAATTTTCCAACACCCAATCTTTCCAACCATATAATGTACTACACTAAGAGGAGGTCACTTTCGGGAGAGACTCACCCAAGGCTAGACATAATTAGTGGCAGGATGAGCCTGGAAACCTTGACTCCATGTTACCTCTAGGTCTCTCCTTCTTCCCTTGTTTCTTTTGGTATGAATGAGTGTTAGGAAAGAACAATGTGTGAATGTGATGTACAGGCATATGTACATGTGTGTGCAGAGAGAGAGGAAAAATAGAGAGAAATTATAGAGATAGATATAAATATAGACATATACGTATATACATGTTTATTTTTTTCTTGATAATGCAGCAGTCTACACTTCCATGTGCCAAAATATCTCAAAACATCTGAACCTCTGTCAGGCTTACCCCATGATGGAGCTGGGACTTAGGAAGCCAATGAGGAAGATGGGATCAAGATGTAATTCTTAGGACATAACCTTTCAAATAGAGGTTTCAGACATCATATAAAACCTTCAGAGCCCAGGCTCCAGAAAGACTGGATTTCTTCCTCAGGGATTGGCCAGCACTTACTCCCTGCTTGGTTTGGTTCCCCCATCAGCCACAGCCCTGCTGGAATCTCAGGCAGACATTCAATCTCTTTTTCCACCATGGAATCAGCCCCCTCCCATGTTCTCCTAGTCAGTCCCTTACAGGAGAACTCCCCATGCAAAGGGGGACTGATTGGGTTGGAGAGGGCAATTGCTTAGTCCATCCCTTGTCACTCTTAAGACAACAGCTAATTCCAAGTGCTCATCTCTCCTCTTCTTGCTTCACCTGCCCCAAATTTTATCTGGGTTGACATTATAATCATCATCACAGGACAAAGTTCCGACAGAAGGGTAGAGCTCTAGAAGGAAAACTAGTAAGGTAACATATCGACTCTCTAAAAATAGAAATTATCCTGTATTAATAATTAAAGATCAGCAAAGGACATATGCAGGTTTAACACTGAAAGCTTCTTAATTAAGGATCATCTAGATAGGGATTTTCAAAATTGTTTGGTAATGCTCAGGGCCTCCTTGGATGCTTGCTAAGGATCTGTGAGTTGTTTCACAAAAAGACTTAGGCTTTGGAGCCTTTTTAAAATTATAAATCTTTAATAAGTTCCATATTTGTGCAAAGACTTTCATTCTGTGTGCAGCCGCATTCTCCTCTTCAATTCCCAAATTACACTCTTACTTCCCCTTCAGTGGCAGTGTTGAAACTATATACATGTTGGAAGGAACACAGGCTTGGAGCCAAACAGACCAAGCTCCATTCTCAAGGCTGCCTCTCATTATCCTGGTGCTGTTAGTTCTGGGCCTCAGTTTCCTTACCTGTAAAATGGTGTGTGTGCATTGCGGGGAGGATATGTTAAGAATTAAGTGAAATCATTGCTTGGGAGAGTGCCTGCCCTATGGTCAGAAATGTCTGAGCCAGACCACTGTACATTGCCCCCTTGTGGTGGAAAATTAATGCGTAATTTGACATGCCTCAGAAAAAGAGTGACATGAAAAGAAAGGGAAAAAATAGTAACATCCACCTGAATCCTATTTTTAGTGCTTCATTAACATTGTTATTATTATTTTTGGAGTCTCCCAATCATATCTGCAGAGTTTTTTTTTAATTCATGGATCATAGGATTCAAACCGGTATAATTATTTCTTCATTACAATTTGCCATATGTGGGCAGGTTCCTATGTTTAGCCTATGGATATAAAAATGTTGCCAAAGTACCAGGATTTTTGAAAACTTGAATTTCATCAAAACTGTTTGGTTTGCAGAGGAAATAACAGGCCTAGAAAAGTTAAGATACTTGCCAAAATAGATTGCAGATCAGAATTTGGATTTTTTTCATTCCTTAATAACTAGTTCATGGGAAACTTACATAGACTCAAAGAGCCTCAATTTTAGTAAGATACCCAAGGAGCACCTTTAATTGTGCTGTGAGTTTGAAGTAGATGTAAACTCAAATGGAAATGAAGCTGTCCTTCACCCCCCACTGATGGTATTAGCTAAGTACCACATTTTTCTTCAAAGAAAGGGAGAAGAAACAACCTCAAGAACTAGAATTCAGTGCTCGTTTCTTAAATCCAAGCCACATTTTATTTGAAATTCTCTATAGAATGGAAGAAAGAAGGAAAGAAAGAAAAGAAGGAAGGAAAGAGAGAAAGAAAGAAAGAGAAAGGAGGAAGGAAGGGAGAGAGGGAGGAGAAAATGGGGTGAGGATAAGCCCTTTATCGTTATCTGATTTCCTCACAATCTTCTCTTCAGAATATCCCTGGGTTAGTAACCCTATATGGCTCTGCATTTATTTTCTCATGTGGTGAAAGCTTAGACAGATTCTACATGTTTTAAAGATATCTAAATAGCTACTTAGTTGAAAATCTAGTCTCTCTTTTTAAAAGGCTTATTTTTATTATGGTGATTGAGACTTTTTAAATTTATTCTTTTATTATTGTTAATGGTGGTTATTAGCTAGCTTGCAAGAAATGAGCCTAATTTTTTAGAGAATCATCTTGATCAGGTGGCTGTAGAAATGTTTCAAGAATCCAAAGGAGGCTAATAAAGGATGCACTGTAAAAAATAGCTCCATGCACACTAGAAGATTGATTAACAACACAGACTTTTGTACACACACTCGCACACTATTGCTAAGCCAGCAACTAACTTTTATCAATAAACATGGCTGGGATGATTTGCCCGATGCCTGTTCCTTCTACCTCTCTCTTGCCTCTCTTAGCAGGGCCTTCTGCTCACTCATTTCTAAGCATGATCTGTAATTTAGTTGCTTGCTTTCTGCCCTGTTTATTTCTCCCTTGTGACACTGTTTAGAACCTGGGCCTGTATTTCAATCCCCTGTAGTATAGTCTTTATGCTTGTAATCTATACAATGTAGCAGTTTTCCAGGATAGAGGCTCACGGTTATCCCTGCCAAACCCTACGAAGATCTCGATCTTCACCATGCACTTGGGTTTGTTTCCAACCTTGCTATTATCAGGGACTAGCCTGTTTCCTGGATCACAGTATATCACCTGCTCCTGGACTTACTGCTGACAATTCTTCCCTGCGATTTCTTGGGCAGCAGTTATATACCAGACACCAAAATTGGCAATTAACTTACTACAAGTAGTATATTGTATCATGGTTAAGAACACTGACAGTTAAGATGGGTTCAAATTGTAGCTCTATCAATTATTAGCTATGTGATTTAGAGAAAGATACTTAATGCTTCAATGCCTTCGTTTTCTTATTTACAAACTGAGCATAATAATATCACCCACCACCTAAGGTTTCAGTGAGAAACAAATGAAGTAATAAATATTAATCACCTCAACATGCTTGGCAGGCAGTGAGTGTTATTATATAGTTATTATATGCTCAAGCCCATAGAAGTTCCCTAACTACCTCATACCATAGATATTTTATACCCATTTTACATATGAAGAAATGAGGCTTAGAGAAGTTTAGAGTTAAGTAACCTGCTTACTTAACTCTAAACTTACTTAGTGGCCAAGCAATAGAGCTGGGAGTTGAACTCAGGTCTGTCTGACTCCAAATTCATTCATTTAACAAAACTTATTGAATGTTCACAAGGTACTGGGGTATCTGGAGTACTAAGATATGTCTGTATTCTTTCTTCACCTATAGTTGGGTTGAGTCTTTCTTCTCTTAAGGCTGCTTAACTCCTGTGACCACAGGGATCTATTATGCTATTCACCAAAAATGTGAGATGTACTATGTTCTGGCCTTATCCATAAAACTTTCACATACTCCATCTTCCCAGCTTGTTTTCCCAACCACTGGCTGAAGGGAGAGGACTCAAGATCCTAGAGAAAACCAAGTAAAAAGACTGAAGGAACCTCTAGAGTTGCTGGTTGAAGCAGAACCCAAGGCCAGTTGCTTGACCAGGAAGAACTGTGTGGTCCCTTGAATGTAAAGAAAAGAATACTTTTGTGTAAACCACTGAAATGTAGGACTTCTGTTATAGCAATTAGCCTGTCCTGACTAATACAACTCTCATTGGGCATGTGTAATTCCAAGCCCAGGTCCACCTTTGAATCTTGGGTTCTTGCTCTACTGAACTACTTGCAAGCAGGTCTTGCACTTTCTCTCCTATGATCATCTGCTCCTGTTGCTCCTCTGTCTCTCAGCTGAGTCCTCCAGAAAACAAATACCGATGTCAGAGTGCAAGCAGCCTATGAAGGCAATGCCTGTGAAGGCAATGCCTGTGAATGATAAAGGAGGAGGATGCAGGGTTGATCAGAGGAATCCCTCAGACAATTCTTATCTGACACCCTGTGAAAGAGAATAGGACTGGGCATGTAAGGTTTTAGATCTGACAACGTCTTGGTCAACCCAACAGGGAGCTCCAGAACAAAAATTACCTATTAGAGGAATCCCATATTGGGTGAAAGTGGTCTGACCCCAGTACTCTTGCTGCACTGTCACTGACTGGGCTACCTGGAATAAGCATGGCCTGGCCTCAGAAGTGAAGGCAGATCCTGAAGACACCGCATCTGGACACTCAGACAACTCACTCCTTGTGGTTGGACAAATTCTTTCATGAAGGGAGGACCATTTGGTGCACTCCCACCTGCTGGACTCCGCCTAAAAATTCCTCCTCTCTTCAGAAGTAGATACTCCTTTCATTCTTTAAATCTCTTCTTAGGTGTTGATTTCTCTGGGAAGCTTTTTCTGATCCCCGAATCCAGATTGGCTGCTTTAGTACACAGAATAATGCCTCCCTCAACACTGTCCATATGCTAACCTGGAATCTGTGACTATGTTAGGTTACTTGGCAAAGGCGAATTACGGTTGCAGATGTCATTAAGGTTGCTGCTCACCCACCTCAAAATGGGAAGATTATCCTGTTTTATTCGTATGGGCCCAATTTATCACTAGGGTCCTTAGAAGTATGAAAGGGAGGAAGAAGAGGGAAATCTAGAATGATGTGCTGTGACAAATACTCAACTGCCTTGCTGGCCTTAAAGATTGCCTTTCATCAGCCAAAGAATGTGGGAGCCCCTCCAGGAACTGGAAAAGGCAAAAAAAGGGGGGAGAGGGGGGAAGATTCTCTCCCAGAGCCACCAGAAAGAAATACAGCCCTGCTAATACCTTGATTTTAGTTCACTGAGACCCATTTCAGACTTCTGACCTCCAGAACTATAAGAAAATAAGTCTGTGGTGTTTTAAACCACTAATCCTGTGGTAATTTGTTACAGCAGCAATAGGAACCCATACAGTCACCCACCTCATATGCCAAATAACTTTATTTCCATAATCATGGCCAAATAACATATATTTCAATAAATATGGCATATGTCTGTGCCCTGACTTATATAGCTCATATAGCAGGTGTTTAACAAATATTGATTGAGTTATTCCAGCCCGCTCTGTTCCTAACTATTTTAACTGTGATCATGTTGGACATAGATAAAACGACTTCCAAAATCACCCCTTTTTCTAATTTTGTGGTTCACAATTACATAAATAGAATTATAATATTATGTTTTTTAGAACCAGTTCTGGGCATACAGTAGGTACTTAATAAACAGTTACAGAATAAAAAAATGAAAGAATGACCCATTGTTACAAAGCAATCTTTATTTATTTGTTTGCTTATTTTTATCATGACCACAAAATCCCACATCCCAACCATAGCTGGTCTCTGTGGACTAAAGGCAACTAGAAAATCTAAAGCAGATCATGTCTCAAAAAATATCATTTCGGTTTCAGTGTATCTTCCTGTTCCTAACAGATCCATGTTCGTTTAAGGATGACCGTTGGTAAGAACAACAATTAAAATTAAAAAAAAATTTAAAAAAAAGGATGACCGTTGGGTCATGCCTTTAAAATACACGCTCCACATGATATTTGATTTACTTCCCAAATTACATTTGGAATATATTGGTTTTTAAAAAGACATTTAAAAACTGTGACAATAGATACTTGCTTAGTCTTTTATGTAAGCTGGAGGAAGGGCCGAGGACAAAGGAAAGAGGGAACAAAAAAGATCAGGGATTATTGGCTAAAAAGCCAGGCAAACCTCAAGACTAGTGTGACTTTGAGGGGTGTGGTGGATATGCATTGTGTATACCCTGCCCAGCTTATTGTTCCTTCACCTGATATTATACCTCTACATTCTATTTGAGAACTCTCCCCTCCCCCATTCCTTATCATTATGAATTGGGAACTGGCCATCCAAGCTACAGTGAAGGTCTGGGATCCCAATTTCAGGCTAATCTACACATCCTATTTCCCAGGCTCCAGTGGTTAGTTTAAGCATAGCTACTTGACACAAATCAAGCCAATTAGTTATCCATTCAGAATTTTTTTGTTGGGGAACTTTTGTAAATAGAGTTTATTTTCTCACTGGAATGTCTTAAAATTTAGGACTAATTTAGACCTATTGATAAGCATTTTCTTAGGACAAAAAGAAAGTCTGAAGAAAAATAGAGCTAAGGGATGATTAAGCCAAGCAGTGAAAAATGTAATATTCCTAACCAAATTATTCAAGCCCCTGATCCTGCTCTCCTGAAAGCAGTGCCACCTTGAACTTCTAAGTTAAATGAGCCAGTAAATTTCTGCTTTTGCTTAAGCAAGTTTGAGCTGTGTTTCTGTCACCTGAAGACCAAAAATTCTTGACTAATTCAAGGAGTCATCACAATCTTGCAGATCCATAAAATCAAAATTAAGGTAATCAGAAATTATCAGACACAAAGGAATTAACTTGTATTAACCAAATTTAACAGAGATTGATGTATAATATAGAACATTAATTTAATACAACTTTGCAAATATCTAAAATATTCACATCTTCTACCTAGAGCACTCCCTTACACAAGTAGGTCATTTTAAAAACCAAACCAGCAAACAAACTTTGTCTCAAGATTGGGAATCAGAACAAAGAAAAGTGGCTAATCTGGACCTATTTTATCTGAACCAAGATGAAGTCTTATGATCCACATTGCTGCCGAAGAGACATCTGACTTTGAATTTACTAGATTCAGGACATTTCTTCTCAGGACAACATTTGATAGTCCTCAGACTTCCTTTTTATGTTCCAGATTGACTACTACTCACTTGCATTAACTCTTTCTCCTCTCCAAGCATTCAATTAGATTCCATTTCCTAAAGTGCAATTGTGTTCTCTTCCTGCCTTCACAAATCTATGTCTTGATCACCTGGGTTGATATTGTAGTTGTTTTCACACTTTTTAAACACAGGAAATTTCTTGGCTTGTACTCACAGGTGGCAAATTTCACCCACTGGTGGTAACTTTCAGTTGTTTAGTTCACAGAGGCCTATAGAGTATAAAAGTCACTCAAATTACTCCCAATATTGTCTATAAGTGGAAAGCTAATTAGGACTTTTGAGATTGCTGTACATTTGGGTTATTGACTTTCCAAGTACCCAAGGCCTTGTTTTAATAAATTGAGGTAAAAAATTTAATAGGGAAATGTATAGACCTAAGCATATAATTCAATGCATTTTGACAAATGTGTACATCCATGTAGCCAACATCTAAATC
The DNA here is from genome assembly GCA_004027475.1 of Anoura caudifer. Lineage (NCBI taxonomy): Eukaryota > Metazoa > Chordata > Mammalia > Chiroptera > Phyllostomidae > Anoura > Anoura caudifer. Next base: position 96,655 of record PVKU01006057.1, read on the forward strand.
ATGATGTAGAACATTTCCATAACCCCAGGAAATTCCCAGAGTCTCATTTTAATATCCAAAGCTTTGCAGAGTCTAAGCAATATTTGATGTATTTTCAGTATTCGTTGATTGAAAAAATACATATGGTGGCAGAAAATAATGACTAATTCAGTAATTTTTACATGTAATAATTGCAATTGTATTGAAAGATTTGAGTTGTAGAAATACTCACATATATTTGAGGCATTACTTATTTGGTGTTATGAACTGAATGTTTGTGTCCCCCAAAGTTCCTATGTGGAAATTGCTAGTTTTCAATGTGATATTTAAGGGTGGTAATTAATTAGGAGGTAATTAGGTAATGAGGGTGAAACCTTCATGAATGAGATTAGTGCCCTTATAAAAGAGACCCTAGATAGCCATCTCTGCTCTTGCCATGTAAGCCTACCATGAGAAGTTGGCAGACTGCACACCAGAAGAGGGCCCTCACCAGAACCTGACCATATTTGCACACTAACCTTGGACTTCCAGCTTCCAGACAGTGAGAAATTAATTTCTGTTGTTTATAAACCACCAGTCTATGGTACATTGCTGTAGCAGCCCAAACTGACTAAGACTTTTGGTGAATAGATATCATTCAGTGTCCGTGAGGATTCAAATGCCTTTAGAAGTAATATTCCAATCACCTCCCTAAGGGCCTGCATCTCACAGAGTAACAGCTTCTGCTTTAGCTATCCTAAAATGTATATGATCATAGCATTTTGTTGAAAGTTGAAAGAGGTACAAAAGGATCCCTCGTATTATCATGAACTTGGGCATTTCACTGTGGGGTAAAGTTGGAAGCATGAATGCTAAGATCCATCTTGACCACTTATTAATTATGTAAACATGGGCAAGAAACTACTCTTTTTAAAATCTCAGTTTTTTCATCTATTAAATTGGAATGATGACTTACGTTATATAATTTTATGAGGATCAAGTGAGATGTGTGAAAATCTTACAAACTCTAGTTTTTATTATTTTATTGCTACTCTAATGAATATAGTATTTGAAAGTATATATGTTATTGAAGTATTCCATACATACTATATTTTGCCGTGTATAATGTACACCACATTTTTGGTTCAAATTTTCAGGGAAAAAATCATTTGTTTTAATTTTTATTTATATAGTTAACTGATTATCATATTCCAGGGTATTATTTTGCATATGGATATCATTATTGCTTTCTAGAGTTATACTTTTAATGCATAAGCATAAATAAAAGCATAAATAAAAACACTTACATAGACACAGAATTAGTACTCCCCATGTATAATGCACATCCTTATTTTTCTCTCAATAATTTGGGCGAAAATGTGCACATTGTATGCAGTAAAATATGGTAGGGTTTTTTTTTAATCTGGCAATGCACATGCTAACTTATGGGGTGAGGAGAGAAGCTCTTTGTACAGTGCAAAAGTTTTCTTCTGTTAAAACAAAAAAGATCAGTGGAGTTAAATCCCAATAAAAAAATGTTCAGCTTAGTGACCCTAGACTTTCAGAATCCCAGGCAAATAATTGTAAAACTGGAGTATAATCTTAGAACTAGACTCTATGTTCCATAGAAATAAATCTGAATTTTACAAGTTAGGGGGGGAAGAAGACCAAACTTAGTAGGTGATTTATGCAAGTCAACACAAACCATTGCAGTAGGATGAGGATGCAAATTCTCTTCTCCTGACTTCAAGACTTTTTACTAGTACTTATTAAAAATAAACTATTCAAGGGGATGTGTTTTACTAAAACATGTTTTTGCTAGATCACCAAACATACAAAAACTAAAACTTCTCAGTACCATTTTTTATATGTGGAATTAATTATATCTACTTAAGAAAATATAATATGTATAAAATTGCCTTCCTGAAAGTTTCTACTCAACTGATAGTTCTGTCTGAGGAGTATTTTAATTGCCCTAGAGACTAAAACATTTATTCTCCCTGCATCTCTATAATTCACTCGTGGGATAGAGTTTGTCCTGGGTTGGTTAAGCAGCGAACAGACTTAACAGGGTGTCCCAATTTCATAAGCTCTGCCCTCACCATTCTCCAGCTGTGAATGAGCCTTTTAGAATCACAGCTGTGTTCCACCTCTGATGTCCAGAGGTTTAGCAACCATCTAACACACCATGGAGTCCACAGGGAAAATATTAAACGGAATGATTTCAGAGTAACCAGAGCTGAAAAGCAATTAAAGCAACAATCCCAGTTGAGTTGTACCATACACCTTTAGCAGTGCCTTAGGGAGTAAGAAATTTGGCTTTCTCTGGCTTCAGTTCCACAAAGGCAGAAATAAGAGGGGGCAGAACAGAAGCCAACTTTACATTTCCAGTATTTGACTCGTTTCTGGACCCAAGGCTTAACGAGCAGGCAGCAGAGTTGGTGATCAGGCTAAGATGGAAATGGACAATGCTGCCAAGTTGGCCCTATTGTCGTTTGACTCTCTGTGATACTTGTCAAAAGGCCACTGGAAAGTTTTGATGGCTCCTAGGTTAGGGAAATATACTTACATTAAGCCAGAAAGCCAAACAATATTGCCGGTGCTTTGGAAGAGATAATGTTGGACAAACTCTACTACTAGAAGTAAAATCAATAGCTGAAATCTCAGTGTCACTTGTAGTCATTCTACTTGGAACTATGTAAGATGATTGATAATAAAACTTAACAGACCCATCCGTAAAGTATAATTTTATCCATTCTCTCAAAATGGCTGCAAATTGCACCTATTTAAGCCTACCTATTACAAATTTAACTAAGCCCTGGGTGGGAGATTAAGTTGTGACTCACAAACCATATAAGCAAATTCTAAGTAATAAAAGTAGACTCCATTTGTCGAGCAACTAATTGTCTGACAATTAAAAATGTATTCTGTGTAGCTTATTGCTCACAAGAATTCTGCAAGTTTGGTCTTGTAAATGCATGAAGCTGAGGAAACTGAGCCTCAGGGAGGCTAAGTTAAATTATACCCAATTACTAAGCTAGTAAGTGGTGGAGTCAAGGATGGAACCCATGTGGCTGATCCTAAACCCCACCTTCTTTAACCACATGCAGACCACACGCATTTGGGTACATTGTTCTATACCAGTCACTCATCTTTAAAGGCAGCCTCAAACTGCACCATCTCCATGAAGCTTTCTTTGAGTGTTTCCTGCTATTTTCTAGACAATCTATAGTCACCAGAATCAGACAGACCTGGTTTGAGCACCTCAGCTGTGTCACTTATTGTCCATTTTTCCTCAGATGATTCATTTAACCACTCTGAACTTCACTTTCCTTGTAAAATGGTGATGATAATACTACATGATGGGACTCATAAAGGATAAAAGGAGATGTCCAAGAAGCACACATATGGTCCCTGGTGCATGTTAGTGGTTAACGTAAGTGCCTTCCATTCATTATTTCATTTAATCCATACAACCACCCTACGATGTAGTCGCTAGCACCATCTGCATTGTTTAGTTAGGGCAATGAGGCTCAGCACTTTGGGTGATTGAACCCATGTACACCACCAGTGAGTGGCAGAGCCGGTGAGCATTCTGAATTCAGAACCCACACTCCTTACCACTACAGGGAGGTCTTCAAGCCCATGAGAGAAACATGAGATCACCTTAGTGGGTCATGACCAGCCTTTTTTAATGAAATAGAAGGAAAAGCCCAAAATAGATAAGAATAGAAATATGAGTATGCCCCACAGAGTAAAGGTGACTAATTCCCTGAAAAGTTTGGTTTAGTTGTGTGTGCATGTGTACTAGGTTATGCATGCTGTAGAGTTTATTTCTTTCTGTAGGTTATGAAGAAAATCCATATACTGCATTATACTCTAAAAATAATAGGTTCTCAATGAAAGATAATTATCTTCCCTTTCTAAGTAATAAGTCACACTGTTTTATCCTTAAGGGCAAGGGTAATGTTATTGTTGCTGTCACTGTTGTTTTAGATTCACCTGTCATACGTAGTTTGATAACTACTTACTGATCCATTCTAATATTCAGTGACAGTGACTTTATCTTGAGCTATTTCACTCATTTATTTATTCACTTATTTAACAAATATTTATCAAGTGTTCACTATGTTCTAGATATTACACTAGAGACAGGAGATTCAATGGTGAAAAAACAAAGACAGAGTTTTTGCCCACAAACAGCTTATAGTCCAGTGGGGAAACCAGATAACAAACACAATAACAACTGAAGCAGTAAATTCTCTGTCATCATATATGTTAAGGGTTCTGTAGTATATTATTAGCTAGTATGGGTCAAAGTAAAAAGATACTACAGTCAAATGTACAAAAAAAGATTTGAGTTTGTTAAGGAGTAGTATAGAAGGCTTCATGGAGGACAGAACTTTAAACCTCATAGTTTTTAAAGACTTTAATCTCAGACTTTTAAAACTCTGTGCAAAGATAGCTAAAGAACAATGATCTTATCCGATTGTATATTAAGCAACAAAAGGAGACACAGAAGTCAGATAAGCCATATCAGTTGAGCTGAGGAAGCCAGTTTCATCTTTATCAATGGGCTGCATGAAATATTACTGTTCCCCCTTCTCCTTCCGTATGATGGTGTTGCTTTCTTTTCTAGGATATTGGAATGAGGTATGATAAATATTTCTCAAGTACTAGTAAGACTGAAGAAATTTCATACATAATAAACTACAGTTTTAGAAATGTTGCTTTTAGATGCTGTGATGAATATTTAAATTTTCCAGGCAATGGTTTAGATAGGAGCATGACTAAATTGAAGGGCCAGTGAGCTAAACTACTTCCTGTATGTTTCATAAACTAAAATATTAACAAAGAAAATCAAAATGAGAGCAATTTGGGGATTCTCATGTCTCCTTATTTCAGGCTCATTTCTGTGGGTCCAATTTCAGACAAAGAAAAGAGTTACAATGGAAAAGAACACAGCAGGGGAAACAAGAATGACAAAAGAAACAGAAAAAAAGGAATGGATACAAAATCAAAGGGTCAGCATCAAAATACTCCATCTCCATAAAACAGCACTTATTATAATCTTCCATCTTCGAGAATCCCCAGCTGAGCTACGAAGCTTCTCTATCAGAAATTGGCAACTTGTGTGTACTGCAGTGCATCATGCACTATTTATCACCAGGAAAGAAATCGTTAGTTTGCATTTTAAAACATTCTAGTTTGAGGTGACTTTTCCATCTCTCTGAGAGTCATGTTCCCAAGGAGAACTACAGGATGTCTGCTTCTCTCCACGTTTCATTTATTTATGTATTTTTTTTTGGGGGGGTGGGGAACTTTCACTAAAGGAAAAGTCCTTGGAGGTCACACTGAGAGGGTCCTTAATGAAGTGAGACTATGTGGTCCTGATGTGGCAGAATAAAGGTTCTTTTGGAATTAGAATGTGGAAAGCAAATGCAAAGAGGATGGAAGATTTCATCAGAGGATGAAGGACAGCCCTGCATTGCTAAGGTTTCTTTATAGTACCAGTGACAACACCCTAACTCAAACATGTAACCAGCAAAGAAAACTTGATTGGCTCATGTAATCCAAAGCTCAAAAATCAGGAATATCTGGATCAGATGTTCAAATAGTGTGTTTTGGATTCTTCTTGCATTTCTGGCCATTGTTCTCCTGTATTGTTCGATTTTTAGGCAGGCTCTCCCCAGTGATGGCAAAGATGACCACAGGCAGCAAAAAAATGACTTCTAACTAGCTTCAATACTTTGGTCAGAGGAGTTCACCTCCTTCTCAATAACTCTCGCAGCAATTTTGAGACCAGGTCTAGGCCATGTGCCCAGTGATGGGTATGGATAATTCTTTAAAGGAAAACTAAAATTTTGCTGTCAGAAGCAGGACAGATGAAACTGGGGCAGGTAAACACACACACACACACACACACACACACACACCCCAAGCTAACTGTTATGCCCTTTTGATGATCCTTTTGATTGTCAACTAAAAGCAGAAATTTTGCACTCAAATAGCCCTTAATTCTCCCTTTTGCGCATCAACTCAAAATCTATGATTTTTTTTCCTCCGGAAAATGTCAAAGACATTACGATACACTAGGGCACCTAAGTGCTATGCCATTTTGAAGCTTAGACAGAATACCAGTAGACTTGAAGTTCTTCCTGTGAGTTTGCAGACACGGTGTCCCCTAACACCCATGCTAAATCAAGCAGCAGGCTGCCATGGCTCCAAGCTAAAGAAAGGAGGTATCAGCCAATTTCTTGACAGGAATTGACAGCCTTGGGTAGGGGACCCTGCTCCTTTTTCTTGTGGAAGTGCCTTCATATTTCTGATCTCTTTCACATTTCTTCCCATTTTGCTGACCATTTGGGAACCATTGTTGGGATTAGTGATTCCCAACTGTTTTAAAAATGAGAACTCCTTTCTAGCATAAGAGTTTATAAATATCTCATGACAGCAGATTTCTTACCTTATTACTATACTGACTAAGGAAAATATATACTACCAAAGTTAGTAAAATTAAATATTATTAAAATAATTTATATTTTATTAATTAGAACAGTACCTATTTACATGTGAAAAATTATATAGAGAACATTATATGGAGAGAATATTATATATAGAGAACATTATATATGTAGAACAGTACCTATTTACATGTGAAAAATTAATATTGCATGCATATGTGTAACATGTATTATTTATTCCATCTACATAGGAATGTGTAGATTTCTTGTAATAATTCCATAAACCCTTTAGTAATTGATTCAAGAAAATGGGGACAGATGACTTTGAATGATTCCTTTTGTAGCTCCGGTGTTTGTTTTAATCCAAAAGGCCCAGGTTTCCAAACATAAGGTTAGAGTCCTACATTCAGCCTCCCTGTCCCTCTGTTTTTCCATTTCTTTTGAATAACTAGCTCAGACTCTAATTGCAATAGAAAAGGAACCAACCAGCAGCTCAGGGAGTTGACACAAGACTCACTACAAGATGGTGAGTTAACACAGATTCCAGACCCTGAAAATGAAAGTGACAGACTCAACACATGCACTCCAGGTTGAAGGCACCTGCCACAAGAGAAAAATGGGAAGTGTGAATGTAAGAACTGTCTTCCAAAGAACGATGATGAATTTCACCAGAGGCATAACATTTCACTTTCAATCAGGATACAAAGCTAGAAAAGAAACATTTATGCAAAAAGTGAAATTTGTTTAAAAAGTAGAAATTTAGTGCGAGATAATTTTAAGGTTGCATATTCAGTAGTGGAGCTGACAACTGCCTTTGGAGTTCCTTACCCCGGGCTCTGTGTACCACTTATCACTGTCGAGCTCTGAGGAATTCCTAACCTCCCTCCTATACCCTTCCCCAACCTCGCAGTTGAGGCACAGTAGAGACGAGTGAACCACACAGAGGAAACCAACTCAAGATTGTAAACCTGGGCCTCCTGATCTTTTAGGAGGAAAACAGCAAATAGTTTTTTAAAATTTAACAGAAACTTAAATTTTGAATTGCTTCCCCAAATCCCAAGCACTTATAGTTGGGAAGTTCTAGTACTAATTTGTAGACAAATATTCAACATTGGTAATCTGCATGGTACATTCAGCTGGAAAATTGTGTAAAAAGGGGAAAAATGAAAAGGTGGAGTTAAATTATATTTCTTATATACAAACTAGTGTCCTTGTGTTCAAATGATTCCTTTACTGTCAGTATCACCTCAGCCATTGGAAGATGCTAATACCTAACGTTGTAATGGTTCAGAACAGGGTGACTCGGAAGGAGGCTGAGGCCAAGAAATCCTAGTTCTGCTGGTACCCATCAGTGTAACCTTGAGCAGTTCGCTCAGCCTCTCTGAAATAGTTTCCTTATTTGTATAGTGCTATGACAAATTTTCAAGATAATATTAGTTATTATGAAATAATGTAAAAACTCTTAGCAAAATGAGTGAAGCATATTAACTACTAATAAATGTTGGCTCTTAGTGTAGATTATGATAAGCACAGGATAACTACAGTTTTAGCAGTAATTTGAGACTTCTGCTCTCACACCAGCTAATAAGAGAATTTTGGCTTTGTCTGCTGAGATTCTTCCCTTTGTCTTAGGCTGTAAGAGAATTTTGCCAAACCGATTTCTAACCTTTTTGTAAGAATAAGCAGAAGCACATTAAACAAAGCCAAAGGCAAGGAAACAACAACAGCAGCAAACAAACAAACAAACAAACATAAAAGCTGAGTAGACCTGCAAATGAAGCACTAAAGGGGTGGGGTAGGGGTGAAAGGCCATGTGATATGTGATGAAAGTGTTTGGGGAGGAGTCTCTGGAGCAGCTCTGAAGTCTGAAAAACTGAGAAGGATGTAAAAGGAAATTTTAAAGGTGCTTTACTGTGGATTATAGATTGAATCTACTTTCAGGATCTTTACAAAATGGAAGTAACAATTAATTTTTAGTGATGACTTTGGTTTCTGGCCTGTTCTTTTTAAAGGTGCATCATATGGATATTGGACCCGGTGGGCTCCAGTTTGTACTTGGTTCCTGCAGTCACATTTTCTGAATTATCAAGTGTCATTTCTCTAACAGTGCTGTCACAAGTTGGCCATGAAATGATCATTCCTCTTCCTGGCTTCTACATGTATTGGGTGAGCTGCCCTCACCACCAAGCTCTTGTCCATCAGCAACTCCCCATAATATAGCATTGCCTCATCAAAGGAACATACAGTAGTCAGCAGTGCAGTTGTAGATGGTCTTTACTGTCACTATCCCAGACTCCAAAGCTAGCCTTAGCCACATTGGAGAAAGTGGCTAAATAAGCCAGAATACTACAACTGTTCCTCGGACATCAGATTCCTTCTATGTCAGTGAAGTGCTCAAGTCATCATTCGCACCATAGTTTGGAGTTAACTTCCAAAAGATACAATCAAGGTTTCTCCTTGGAAACACACATCAGAAATCTTCTTTGTGGATCTGTCCCAGGTCAACACAGTTTTGCTCAGGATAAAAATATCATATATTAGGGAGTGTTGAGTACTACTAAAAACCTTAAATGTACAAAATAACCAATATGATATGGGGGGGTTACAGGGAAAAGAGATCACTTTCACATATTCCAATTACACAAGTGAGCAATCAACATAATTCATATTTCAAACACGTAAGTCATTCTTGCTCTGACTCATCTTCAAATAGCAGACTCAAGGCTGGTGGTTATTTTATCAGCCTCTAAGTCACTTCTGTATAATTGATTAACTTCATTACATTTAGGTATTCAAACATTTTGCACCAATAGAGAATTTTAACATCGCCAACACAATTTGTTTTCAATTACCAGCCTCACTAATGGCCTCCTAAAACTAATGCTTAAGGAAATATTGGAAAATTCCTGTGTTGTCTCAAGGCTACAAACATTTTCTATACCGCAGCAAAATAATTTGATGTTATTACACATTAAGGCTTGGGGATTTTATCTTTCCATATAAAATGTGCAAGTCAAACAACCCAAATCACCCTGTGCAACACCAGGATCTTTAAGTGCCCAGTCTATTTTCCAAACAAATAAGGTCTATATGGGCTCCTAACACCAAGGTCATTGTTGTGTTCATTGTAAATAAGTCAGCGAATGATCATAAAACACTTCTTGGCAGTAACTCAATGAAGAAGATCAGTGATGGTTGGTCTAAACCAGCTATAAATTTTATGACAGTTTTTTAATGAGGCAAAGAAAGGAAACTTTTCAGCTTTTTTTCGATCAGGGTGAAATGAAAGCAAGTAGGATAGAGATAGAGAAAGGAATCTAGGGTACTTGCTATTTAGGAGAGTAAGAGGGAAAAAGAGTGAGTAAAAGCACAAGAGAAAATAAAAACCAAGCAAAAGCCAAGTAAGTAGCTAGGGAGACATACAGCTTTTAGGTTAAGGGCAGAAACTTTCAGTTGGAGTTTGCCCTTGAGGCAAGCCTCAGGACAGATTGCTGTGCCGATGTGACCTTGGCAAAAGTAAAGAAGGATCACAGCTTTGGCATTTGAGGTGAAATATAGGCGAGAAAGTGAGAAAGGGGTGAGAAAGATATTGGGTGGAAACAGCAGATAGCAGAAGAAAAAACATACCCAAAGTTAATAACCAGAGTCAAGTCATGAATATTATGCCAAATAGTTCTTTGACCAATGCTGACACTGTGGGACCTCCTCTGGAAACTGGTTTGAAAATCTCTTTGGTAAATGAAGTCCTTTGCCAATTTGATGGAGAAAGTAAGAATTTTTGCTAAGGACCATGAAAATTTATTCTGATTCAGTAAGAACCCAGACAAGCCAAAGGAGAATCTAGGCTCACTATTCCAAATTAAATTAGATGTTTCACTAATCCTGGTTTAGGGATCCTTGGCCAAACATAAGCCCAGAATGGTGGTTTTGAAGGAAAAGTAGTGGGTAGGGGACAGATGCCCTGAGAACCTGGCCTTCATTAGTGGCTGCATAGTCAAAGCTGGGTAGAGGAGAGCCTTGACAAAGGAGTGATGTAGATGACAGAGCTAACGTGTCTTTCATGAGTTAGCAAGTGCCACTGACCCTTGAACAATATGTGTTTGAACTGTACAGGTCCACTTATATGCAATTTTTTTCAATAAATACTGTAACTGTATTTCCTTTTTATTACAATTTTCTTAATAACATTTTCTTTTCTTTAGCTTACATTATTTTAAGAATACAGTATATAACACATGTACAAAATATGTATTAATTGACTATTTACATTATCAGTAACACTTCTGGACAACAGAAGACTATTAGGTTTTAGCATGAGTCAAAAATTATACGCAGATTTTGACTGTGCAGGGGGTTGACACCCCTAACCTCACATTGTTCAAGGGTCAACTATAATTCTTAAAGCAAGAAGAACTGGTGTTGATGCAGAAAGCAGCCAGCCCCCACAGGGCACAAACTCTGCCTGGCATCAAGCACCAGTGTTTAGTTAGCTTGATCTTTGATGTAAAACGGAGCTCTGTTCCCTGTGACACCCCCACTAGCTTGTGTGTGTGTTCTCACAGTTGTTTCTTATCTCTGGCTTCCACCTTTAGTGATAGCTTTAACTTTATCATCTAAAATCTTGCCTTGTCACTTTCATTGTCTTTAAAAAAGGAGGTCACAGAAACCTTGTCTTCTCTAAAAGAAACTTTTTTTTAAGGCCACAGACCTTTCTCTGTTACCTAGGGGGACCTTTTAAATTTCCCATAAGCCATTGAGAAAAACTTAAAAGACCTGATGGGAGCCCAGAGTTCTATTTTCTTTATTAATTAATTATCAATAAAATAATGGGGACTGATTTCCTACAGAAACAAGAATTCTAATAATATTTAACTGCAGTATCTCGGTAAGTCCAAAAAAGAGAAGAATGTCCAAAATAGTGACAAAGTTGGTTAAGTATGGGGTAATGCACATATTAAGCTATCATTTTTCCAGATCTTGGAAGGAAAGAGTTCAGAGTTGCTGAAAATTTTTTAATGTCATCAGTAGGAGAAGATTTAGGAGAAATAGAAATTCAAATTCTTGCTATTTACCACCTGAGAATTTTCTGTTTACAAAAGAGAGAGAGAGAGAGAGAGAGAGAGAGAGAAAAGAAAAAAGCAAAGATCAGGAAAGTGCCCTGGCTGATGTGGCTCAGTAGATTGAATGCTGGCCTGGGAACTGTAAGGTCATTGGTTTGATTCCCTGTCAAGGTACCTGCCTGGGTTGTAGGCCAGGTCCCCAGTTGGGAGCAAGTGAGAGGCAGTCAATTCTCTCCCCTCCTCTATGTTTCTCTCCTTCTATTTCTTCTTCCCTTCCCCTCTTTCTAAAGACAAATAAATATTTTTTTTTAATTTTAAAGACAAGGAAAGAAAGAGCTAAAAAAGAAACAGTTTAAGTAATTTATTGTAATAAATAGCAATCAACTTCAACACAAAAAGATCATAAAAGATATAATTGGACATAGCAAATACTTGATGTAAGAATTGTAATTTCAGATTTTACTTGCTTTAATCCAAATTCCCATGTTTAAAAATATCCTGTGAAGAATTATAAATTCTCCCCTCTGAGGCAGATACCAAGCCAGCCATATTGTTTCTGTTTTAGATTTTCTATCAGTCTGACAAAAACTTAAGAATCACTGGAGTAGGAACTAGAGGCCTTTGGTTCTTGCCTTATATCTTCAACTAGCTGTGAACAAATACATGGAGTTAACATTTTTTGCTAAAAAACAGATGAACTTCTGCAGGGGCATCCTTGAGAGCAATTGCTTCACTCCAGGCCAACCAGAGGGCATACAATCTATGTGGTAGCAGAAGGGCCCCACACTTAGAAGGGCCTTGCACTTGATTCATTCTGCTGCCTTCATCTTGAAATTCTTGATTTTTTTAACATGAACCCCCACATTTTCATTTTGCACTGGGTCCTGCAAATTATATAGCCAATTCTACCTTAACACTGTCCAGCTCCTGTTTTCTTATTGATAAAACCAGGATTGGACAAATTCCAGCATCATTTCACCTCTGGGGTACAGTAACACACAAGCTTTGGGATTGTCTGGTATTTAGGGAGTACAAGTCCACAATGGCTCTGAGAAGATTTTTCTGGAATTCCATTCCCAGAATATGTTCTCATCCTGTGAATTGGCCCCTATTCCCAGATAATGGAAACTGCAGGATTTCACAGGTTGGGGGATTCCCTGCTCCTTCTTTCTTCTTTTGAAGACAGCCTCTCATCCCAGGGCCAGCAACCAGTTAACTATTGCCATAAGAATGCCACAAACAAAACACACCAAAACTGAGAGGCTTAGAACAATGGCCATTTTTATTGCTCACAAATCCACAGTTGGCCAGCTGCTTCTGCTGATCTTAGTCAGGCCTGGCTAAACATTTCTCTGCCTGGAGAGGGATAAGGAGAGGGAAAGAATCGGAGCCACTTCCAAAGTAGACCTGCCACACTCACATGAATCAGAAGTTCTATTTGCTGGAAACACTTCACCCAACAAATACCATTGTGCGACCCTAAGCAAATCACAGAGTCTGTCCCTCCATTGCATCATAAATGAGGGCATCCAGTCAAGTTACCTCTGAAAACCTTCCTGCTCTGACATCCTCATAGTGTATGAACCTCTTTGTTTCCACTTCAACCATGATTTCCAACCATCTTCTTCCTCCGCTGGAGCAGATACTCATCTTAACAGGACAGATGGATCACAGATGGATCAAAATGATCGATTTAACCTACTATGATCGATGTAAGCTATTTTGTTGGGCTCTGAACAGATAACTCCTAAAACAAGAGTTCAGAATTCTCAGAAGTTTAAGTTCTCAGTCATGCCAGCAATCTTATGCTACATTGAAAGGGCAAAGATGGTGAATCCTCCAGTCCAATAGCTATGGTTCTATGACTCCTTCGTCTCAATAGAGCAGAATGCTTTCCCATTCAAATGTTCTCTGAGCTACCCCCACCTTCCCATCAAACAGCAACAAGCACTCTGTGGCCCAAGCCAAACTGAACTGGCACAGCTCACTGCAGGCCTGTGAGCAGGGGCAACATTCCCTGGAATAAATGAGAAGGACAGTGTATTCTTTCAGGAACCTGCAAGGTCCTGTCAGCTTTATGCTTGCTGATTTACATGGCTTTTAAAAGATGTAATCATGAAATTCACTCCAGAATTCACTCAGCCAGTCAGATCTTTGCCTAGGCTGGAAAAAATTTAATTTATCAAAGTGACTAGACAATGTTTAATTTTTTTTCCTTATTGGGATGAAACTTTGCCTTTCATAACTCTCAATACATCCTTTTTCTCAGTAAGTTCTCTGATAGGACTCTGTGTGAACTCAGATCTTGTTTTATTTTTCTTTTTTTTAATTATATTTTATTGATTATGCTATTACAGTTGTCCCATTTTCCCCGCTTCATTACCCTCCACCCTGCACACCCCCTCCCACCCACATTCCCCGCTTTAGTTCATGTCCATGTGTCTTAAGTTCTTTAGCTTCTACCTTTCCCACACTATTCTTGCCCTCCCCCTGTCTATTTTCTACCTACCATCTATGCTACTTGTTCTATGTACCTTGTCCCCCTCTCTCCTCTTCCCACTCCCCTCCATGGAGGGTTGCTAACCCTCCATGTGATCTCCATTTCTGTGTTTCTGCTCCTGTTGTAGTGGTTTGCTTAGTTGGCTTTTGTTTTAGGTCTGGTTGTTAATACCTGTGAGTTTGCTGTCTTTTTACTGTTCATATTTTTTATCTTCTTTTTCTTAGATAAGTCCCTTTAACATTTCATATAATAAGGGCTTGGTGATAATGAACTCC